>AP026544.2:11800000-11987682 GCA_026075535.2 Tricholoma matsutake
CCAAAATCACCTTGACTGTGGGACTGAAGACAGTGGACACGCATGCAGCTATTGATGTGGAAGTGTTGCTTGACAGTGGTGCTACAGGATTATTTATTAATCAATCCTTAATTACCAGAAACGGTATAAACACATGCAAGCTGGCACAACCTATAATGGTGTACAATATTGACGGAACAGTCGATCATGGAGGAACTATCAAGGAGGAGGTGACTATGGTACTAAAGTATCAGGAGCATCAGGAACGAGCCGTATTCGAAGTGTGTGATCTTGGGAAAACCAATCTAATAATAGGATGTCCATGGTTACGGAAGCATAATCCCGAAATTGATTGGAAAACTGGGAAAGTACAAATGACTCGTTGTCCTAAGGAATGTAATGTGTATGGGAGGAAGATGAAGAAAGAAAAAAGGAAAGAGAAAGAGAAAGAACGTCCGAGGAAGTATTCTGTTACGATGGAGGAAGTGGAGGATGAGGAAATGCCAAATGGGGAAGTTCTGATCATGATCAAGAAAGAAGAGCAGAAGCAAACCTTTAGAGCAGTTCGTGGAGGACAGTCATGGGACAAGAATATCGTGAAGGTGGAGAAGCCAGTGGAGGAATGGGTGCCAAAAGTGTATCATGAACATTTGTCAGTGTTCCAAAAGAAGGAGTCTGAGCAAATGCCGGTGCGGAAGCCATGGGATCATGCGATTGAGATGAAGCCAGGGTTTGTGCCAAAGAAGTCGAAGGTATATCCATTATCTCTGATGGAACAAGAAGAAGTGGATGCATTCCTGAAGGAGCAATTGTGCAAAGGATACATACGACCTTCGAAATCACTGCAGACATCACCAATATTCTTCGTGCCCAAAAAAGACCAAAGGAAGAGGATGTGTACTGATTATAGGTATCTGAATGAGTGGACAGTGAAGAACGTGTACCCCCTGCCGTTGATCTCAGAAATAATTGATAAGGTGGGAAAAGCCAAGGTCTTTACAAAATTGGATTTACGATGGGGATACAACAATGTATGAATAAAGAAAGGAGATGAGTGGAAGGCTGCATTTGCCATGCATCGAGGATCCTTCGAGCCACTTGTCATGTTTTTTGGGATGACTAATAGTCCCCCAACCTTTCAAAATATGATGAACAACATTTTCAAGGATGTAATAGACAAAGTCGTGGTAATAATATTTATTGACAACATTCTGATATTCACAGAGGATGAAGAGAATCATGAGGCGATAGTGCAGGAGGTGTTATGGAGGTTGGCGGAGAATGATCTATTTTTGAAACCAGAGAAGTGCATGTTTGGGGCAAGTGAGATCGAGTTCCTAGGATTATTGATCGGCCCTGATGGGATCAAAATGGATCCGATCAAGGTACAGGCGATCACAGATTGGCCTGCGCCCACCCGTGTCAAGGAGGTTCAAGCCTTCTTGGGACTCGCAAATTATTATCGTTGCTTTGTGCACAATTTTTCTAAAATTGCTGCACCCTTACATAACCTTACATGAAAGGGAGTAGTGTGGAGGTGGGGAGAGCAGCAGCAGACAGTGTTTGAGGAGTTAAAGAGGAAGTTTGTGGAGGGACCAATATTAGCCCCAGTAGATTTCACATGCCCTTTGCAAGTGGAATCCGATGCATCCAATTTTGCTACTGGAGCGGTATTATCAATGCTGTGCGAAGATGACAAATGGCATCCTTGTGCATACTTGTCAAAAGGGTTGAATGATGTGGAGAGGAATTATGATGTGCATGACAAAGAGATGTTGGGGATAATACAAGCATTGGAGGCATGGAGGCATTATTTGGAGGGATGTACGCATCAAATTGAGATCTGGACGGATCATCAAAATCTGCAATACTTCATGTCCGCTAAAAAGCTTAATCGCTGGCAAGTGCGTTGGGCACTATTCCTATCGCATTTCAACTTTCACTTGGTCCATAAAGTGGGAAACTTAATGAGGAAAGCAGATGCCTTATCCAGACGTATTGATCATAAAAGGGGGGTGGAGGAGGACAATAAAAATGTTACCTTACTCAAACCCAAATACTTTCGCATTTGCGCTATGCGTCAAGGGCATCTATTAATAGATAGCTCGGAAATGGAAATGTTGTCCAAAATTAGACAATGTTCGGAAATGGATGATGAAGTAGTGGAAGCCGTGAAAGCTCTGAAGGGAGAGAAGAAAGGTAATATCAAAGGAGACGAATGGGCTGAGGAACAAGGGTTGGTGTTGTTTCGAGGAAAAGTGTATGTACCAAAGGATCAGGATTTGCGAAGGGAGATTGTCCAGTTAGATCACAATACGCCGATTGCCGGACACCCAGGAAGATGGAAGACGTTGGAATTAGTAATGAGAAATTATTGGTGGCCTGGAATTTCGAAGTATGTGTTGGGGTATGTGGATGGATGTGATACGTGCATGAGGGGGAAGAAATTTCCAGAGAAACCTGCAGGAAAATTAATGCCAAACCCTATACCTAAAGCGCCATGGCGAGATATATCTGTGGATTTTATTACTGGATTACCTGAGGCTCAAGGGTATGATGCAATATTCATAGTATGTGACCGCTTTACAAAGGAGGTCCATATTATTCCTACTACTACAGAAACCTCATCATTGGGCTTGGCGCGCCTCTGTCTAAATCAGGTATGGCGGTTACATGGCTTACCCGATACCATTATCTCCGATTGCAGACCACAATTTGCTTCTGTGTTTATGCAAGAACTAAACAACATATTGGGAATTCAAACTAAATTATCTATGGCATATCACCCACAGACTGATGGGCAGACAGAGAGAATGAATCAGGAGTTGGAGCAGTACCTACGTATGTTTGTCAACTACCGACAAGCCGACTGGCCCAAATGGTTGGCAATTGCCGAATTTTCCCACAATAACAAATTCCATTCGGCTACTCGTATGTCACCCTTTTTCGTGAATTATGGATATCATCCTCGCATGGGAGTAGAACCCAGAAGGGAAGTCAAAGTACAGTCGGCAGAAGATTTTGTATCTAAGATGCAAAGGGTACAAGAGGAAGCAGAGGTGGCATTGAAGAAAGCATGTGATGACATGATGCGACATGCAGATCGTACTCGAGCATGCGCTCCAGAGTACAAAGTTGGTGACTTGGTATGGCTAAGTACCAAGGACCTGAATATTCCACGACCTTCGAAGAAACTTATGGAGAAACAAGTTGGCCCATATGCGATCTCTAAAGTGATCTCGCCTAATGTGGTAGTGCTAAAATTACCCCAATCATTTAAGATTGATCCCGAGATTAACGTATCCTGCCTATGCCCTTACCGTCCGCCCACTATTCCTGCCCAACAAACTACTCCGCAACCTCTGATAATAGTAGAAGGTGCTTCAGAATACATAGTTGAAGAAATTCTAGACTCACGTCTTCGACGGAACAAATTGGAGTTCTTAATAAAGTGGAAAAACCATACCGATGAAAATAATTCGTGGGAACCCAAAGAGAATTGTAAGCAAGCGCATATCGCGATCGCCCAATTCTTTACACGTAATCCGAATGCTCTGTGTCGCATTGCGAGAATGGTGTATGAGGGGATGAAATTCTGGCCTTACCAAAATTTCACATAGGGGACAAACATAATATTTTCTTGCCTGGAAGTTGAGCCATAAAAGGGGGGTAATGTTAGGAAACCACCCCATTACCTAATAAACTTTCATTTTTATTTTATTATGTTGAATTATGCTACATGGCACCAAATGACGCTACATTTTGATAGCATGAGAACTTTATTTCGCACGCATCAAAATGTATGTGCATGTACGAGTGCATCGGTAACAACAATGTACAATATATGTAACATAGTATATAAACCCTAAATATATGCCTAGGGGACCCTAGTTGTGTTCTCTTAGGTATTCCACCTACATTTTTGGTGTGAAAGGCCTATCTCAACAAACTTACCTATTAATAACCCCTCACATCAAAACCATCAATTTCCCCATCACGCGCGCGGATCCTGCCCCCTTCTTGTAGAGAGAACCCGCACGGTCTTAGCTAGCAGATAGTGGGTGTCGCCCTAACACTAGTCTCATCTGAACTTAACCTAAGTCCCCCCATACTCCTCCGCACATTTACCCACACTTTCCCGCTCCTACCTCTAAACCCTCAACTTGAAATTAGGACACCAGACAAGGTGAAGGGCACAGCTTCTTACAAGCTGAAGCCAAGTCCTTTCCGTTTCCCCTCCCGCAGAATCTGCATCGACCCGACAACCTCCCATTATTATCACCCGCTGTTAGGGCGACACCCACTATCTGCTAGCTAAGACCGTGCGGGTTCTCTCTACAAGAAGGGGGTGGGATCCACGCTCGTGATGGGGAATTGATGGTTTTGATGCGAGGGGTTATTAATAGGTGAGTTTGTTGAGATAGGCCTTTCACACCAAAAACGTAGGTGGAATACCTAAGAGAACACAACTGGGGTCCCCTAGGCATATATTTAGGGTTTATATACTATGTTACATATATTGTACATTGTTGTTACTGACGCACTCGTACATGCACGTACATTTTGATGCGTGTGAAATAAAATTCTCACGCTATCAAAATGTAGCGTCATTTGGCGTCATGTAGCGTAATTCGACATAATAACATAGAAATGAAAGTTTATTAGGTAATGGGGTGGTTTCCTAACACCTGCAGTGTCTGGTCGGATTCCGAAGTGGCCTCTAGGATCAGTTCTTAACAATGCCTACCAGCACCCCCCAAAGCCGACAACACACCCACCCCATGCCTACAAGCCTCTGCTCACAGGGTGGATGGGTGGTGAGAGCCCATGCCAACAAGCAGCTGCTCATCGGGTGGATGGCGGGCACACCAGGGATAAGATGACCACAGCACCCATCCCCATGCCTATGAGCAGCTGCTCGTAGGGTGGATGATGGGTGCGGCTTGCTATGGTGACAGATGCATGTGAGGAGGGGTGCGATGACACCCACTCCCTCATGTCCTACACAAGGGATGTGGTTAATCCAAATTTTTTTATCTTAATTGTTTGAAAAATGCCTCCTCGAAGAATATGAAAAGTTGAGTCATAAATAAACCTTATATTGATCCCTAATAAATCTCCTGTGGCTCAAGTGGTTGAGCACACTTGTTTGGTTTGTCATGTGACTCATTATGGTGAGGTCTTGAGTTCAATTCCTGCAGTACACAAATTTATTTTGTGGGTACTTTATGAAATTCACCAAGTCTGAAGTCCTGGAAGGAAGCCAAAGCTTCCAACACTCAGGGACTGAGAACTATAAGGAACCTAATATATTTTGAGGGGGGAATCTAGAATACAGTACAAGTACTCGAAGTATAGACTATATACTATCAGAATAACATGTGATAACTGAGTGGCATGTGATAATGTAATGATGATGTAAGAGGCACTCTTACAAGTCCTTTGAGCTCATATCTAATTGACTTATCATTTGGTTGAAATGCATTCCAGTTGGACTCCAGTTGGACTCCAGTTGGACTCCAGTTGGACTCCAGTGGGGGATTGAACTCTACATGACTTAATGTAGTTCAATTGGACTCCACTCGGACTCTGCTTGGACTCCAGTTGGACTCCAGTCAGTCCAGTCGGAGTCCACTAGGACAGGTGGGGGACTGTAAAGTACTGCATTAAACTGTTCCCAAAATCATCAATCAGAAATACCAAACCCAGTGAATTAACACATATTGACTTATGGGGAAAGTACTCGATCAGATCGATCAATGGCACTCAATACTACTTGCCATTTGTGGACAATGCCAAGAGATTTGCAACCATTGAATGCATCAAGCAGAAATCTGATGCAACACAAGCCATAATAAATTATTTAGCACACCTAAAGACTCAAGGGAGGAATCTGAAGGGTATACAAATTGATAATGGGAAAGAATTCATAAACGAGAAGTTGGAAAGTTGGTGCAAGGAACACAGTATGGAAATTCATTACACTGCACTGTATTCACCTTCACAGAATGGTATTGCTAAATGAATGAACTGTACACTGGTTGAACTCTCTGGAGCAATGATAACCACCAATGACCTTCCCAAATTTCTCTGGGAATATGCAGTCCTACATGCCGCTTATCTCCATAATCGATCATTCACCAAACATTTCCCGAAATCTACACCTTATGAAGGCTGGTATAATAAAAGACCAAACATCTCTCATTTATGTGAATTTGGTGCACCTGTATGGATTTTATTACAGGGACAAAAAGTAGATTGAAAAATGCAACCTAAATCCAAATGGTGTGTTTACATCAGTTTTGAAGATGGCGCTGGGGCCATAAAATATTACAATGCCGAAATGCGCAATGTCCTCACCTCAAGAAATTTCAAACAGATGACACTTCCACAATCGACTCCAATCCCTGAAAACATTGACATCACACCCAATAGTCAGCATGAGGGGGAGTCTGTAGGGGATGCGCTGCCTAAGGGTGTAACAGGCTTGGATGACATAACTCCAACTCTTGAACCTGCCAGAAGGAAGCATAAAAGAAATGTATTAGAGGGTGATATAGACATTAATGCTCCACGGAAGACACGTGGAATTTGTATCAATTATAAAAGCCTTCAAGATCCTTATACAGAAGAAGACAATGAAAACCACTTTCTTACTATGGAGGAAGCTTATGCAATAATTGCTGGAGACAAGATGACAAGCCTCAAAGACACCAAGAGTTCACCCGATTGGCCAGGATGGGAAATTGCCATACAAGCTGAGTTCGACTTACTAAAATAGAAGGGGACTTGGGAACTTGTTGAAAAACCGCCTGATGCAATCCCAATTGCTAATAAATGGGTATTCATCAAGAAGCGTGACAAACAAGGAAAAGTAATCAGGTACAGAGCAAGACTCGTGGCCAAAGGGTGCATGCAACATCCAGGGTACGATTATATGGAAACATTTTTGCCTGTAGTCAGAATGGACACTCTGTGTGCAATTCTGGCTTTGGTACTGATGCAAGACCTTAAATTACAACAAATGGATGTCAAAGGCGCATATCTCAATGGCACATTACATAAAACTATCTACATGCGACAACCTGAAGGATATGAAGATGGAACAGGCCGAGTTTGTAAGCTGGTCAAACCATTATATGGATTAAAGCAAGCTGGATGCGAATGGAACAATGAACTTGATGGGAAACTCAAGAATCATGAATATCAAAACTTAACAATGGATCCATGTGCATATATTTGATGAGACAATGGTGACTTTGGTATTATAACCATCTGGGTTGACAACTCGCTTCTATTCACATCATTGTATCAAATGATGGATCACATGAAAAATGTGCTAAGCTCAGAATGGGAAGTTACAGATCTAGGGGAACCACACAAGATTGTTGGCATTGAAGTAATGCATACTGACAATTCTATTTCCATTTCTCAACAAAAATATATTGAGAACCTTCTTTGCAAAGAAGAGATGCTAGGTGCGAACCCTGTTGCCATGCCTATGGACCCGAATATTAAATTTGCACAAAATCCGGATAACGATGAATTAAACCATAGCAATTCATATGCTAAATTGCTAGGGTGTTTACAATTCATCTCAAATTCCACAAGACCAGATATCAGCTCCACAGTCAACAAACTAGCCGCTGACACCGCTAACCCAGGTTTTAAACACCATGGTGCAATAAAGCGAATACTCAGGTACCTAGCAGGTACAAAAACTCTGGGGATAACTTATAGGAATACCCCTGATGAAACTGATACTGATAACCTCTTTCATGGCTATGCTGATGCCACTTTCACAAATGCCAATGACCATAAATCTACTACTGGCTATGTCTTCCTAGGATCAGGGGGAGCAATCACATGGAAATCAAAGAAGCAAACCATGATCACACTTTCCTCAATGGAAGCAGAATATGTGGCTCTCTCAGAGGCTGGATGAGAAGCAACATGGCTCAGAAATTTGTATGGAGTATCAGATTTCCTCAAAAATATCCAACTATTATTAAAGGCGACAACGATGGTTCTGTCATATTAACACACAATCTGCAATTCCATCAGCGATCAAAACACATCACCTAACGTCA
Organism: Tricholoma matsutake; assembly: GCA_026075535.2. Classification (NCBI taxonomy): domain Eukaryota; kingdom Fungi; phylum Basidiomycota; class Agaricomycetes; order Agaricales; family Tricholomataceae; genus Tricholoma; species Tricholoma matsutake. Next base: position 11,808,070 of record AP026544.2, read on the forward strand.
TCATTGGGTCCAAGATCTAGTAACCAACAAAGTCCTCGATATTCAAAACTGTTGTGACCTGGAACAAACAGCAGATGCATTAACAAAGGCACTACCAAGGCCCAAATTTATGCAACATAGGATGGAGATGGGAATACAGTTGATAAAATAACTCACTAGCTTTCCTTGTGTGTAAGTTGGTTTTTCCCACAGGGTTTTCCATCACACAGAGGTTTTAATGCACCTGAAAGACAATCCAGTTAACCATTCCTAATAACTCAAACCATGCTTGGCTTGAAGGGGAGTGTTGGGATAGACAATCCAAGCCCGTGGTCTGAGGCCGGATGCCGGATATTATTAATAGAGCAGCTGTTACAGAACATGTTTTATTTATAGCACAGCTACATACAGCCATAGTATAGGAGAAATAATAATAAGTTCCTTGTCTCATTTCCCCCACTTGTCTCTAAGAGAATTATCTCTTCTCTGTTCATTTCCCAGCCTGATTTCCAAAAAGATTCAGCCACAACCTCACATGTAATGCATCAGTGAGAAGCCTTTACTGATTACACACCTTTGGCGAAATATTTCCATAACAGGTGTAGGAGGTAAAGAAGCAAAAATTGCAGGCTGCAGAACTGTTGAATTAGTTTCAACATGTAAAAGTCAAAGTTGCATTCTCCATTTGGAAAATGTTCTACCTGTGCCTGGAATGCAAATAGGTTGATTTCGTTGGGGCAATGGGATGACACTGGAGGAAAATATACTGGTGGAGAGGGACAAATTGAACATTTATTCAATACAAAAGCATCTCGTATTTGTTCTACTAGTAACTCTGTCTGGTAACAGGTTGTCAGGGGCCAATGTTCAGGCAACAGCCATCAGATCCTACTCAAGTACTATTCACATGAAAAGAGTAATGGCAACTTGCATCATGATGTTACAACTCAAGATTCCAAGTCCTTTCAAAGTCTGATGTGTGAACCAAACAAACATACATTGTTGATTCAAACCATGTGAACCTACACAACTTACTACCACTACTTCCTCCTCCCTCCGTATCTGCCCACAACAGCCACAACAACCACCGCTCTGTAAGCATCAACCTCACCCATGCTATGCCCTTTCAACCATGCTAATGTGCCCCGTCATTTGCATTCTACAACTGCTAACTTGAAGACAAGGTAAGCCCATTATTGTAATTTTTTCCTTTTCATACTACCTTCTGTTTTTCTAGGTTATAGCTATGTTCTTAGGCACTATGGCTCCCACAACTCACCCCACCTCCGCACTTGAATGGGATGTGAGGCCATCAAGAGGGATCCCAACATGGGTGGCTCATGCAGCGGTGTACATGCCTACCACCATCCCCAAACTTCCAACTGACCCCTCCTAGTATGAAACTGAACAAAGCTGATAGATAACTAGGACAACAAGGACGACAAAATGAAGACCCATACCACTGCCACACCATGCACACCTGCTTGGGGGGTGACGATGTGGAGATAGGACCACAATGATGGGGACATGGGCAGTGTGACCCAGCACCCTCTACTGCCATTACTAATGGCTGCCCGTGGGGTGCTGGTGGCATACAGCATATGGGAATTGAGAATGGGGGTGGGGATGGAAGGACAACTGGTGGGGGGATGAAAGGATGATGGGAAGATGGGAATGGGCAGAGGGACAATGGGGACCCTCCCCTGTCATGTTGCCCCCCTCATGTGTTGTGCATGATCCCTTTTTTTTCTCTTTATGTGCATCCTCCCTTTTCATTCTTCAGATAGAAGCTAGTTTTGATTTAGGGAAGTGCTTTGTGTATAATATAATTACTTTTAATACTACTTTGTGATATCTAATTGAAGTAAATGAAAAGGAATGTCAAGTAATTGGTCTTGAAAAACTTCTGAAATTCCCATTAATTGCACTAACAACAAGCTAAAAAAATCTGGACCAGTCTAAGAATTCCTAATTCTGGGAATAGCAATAACTGTCACTTGTGGAACTTTTTTCGACTTATTTCTGTACTAAAGTTCTGGTAATATAGGTCCATTTGGAAAACAGGTTTTTCCTGATCGTGGCGCTTGCGCAGCGCACCATCATTCATTCCTCACTCGACATTCCTTACATTGCTCTGATCAAGGGGGAGCAAGTCATTCATTGAGGGGGAGTAAGTATACTCCATTTGTTACATTCCTTTTGTCCTCATACTTCTTCATTGGAGGGGGAGTGTTGGATTTTTGGACACCATCAGACTCTGGGTATTTCTGAGTAGTTACATCTACGTAGTCTGTTTATTCATAACTCTTTACATGTTTGTTACGAGCTCAATAGGGTTGTTCACGGTAGCCATTCTTGGGCCATTTTCAGCTCATTTTCAAACTCATTTTCGGCTCATTTTCGTGTATTTGGCAGAGGAACAAACAAAAGGGAATGAAAAATGAAATGGAAACTGACATAAAAAATGGTTACTGTGAACACCCTGGGAAGGAAATTTTAGACAAATGGAGCAAAAATGCATTTTTCTCGCCAGGCACAGTGCCAAAAAGATGAAAAATGATCATTTTTCGGTTCCCTTTTTACAAAAGCAAGGGTGGGGTTCCATTTTACATTCATTTTACATTCATTCTCAGTTCCATTCTTGAGAAAAATGGAATCAAAACGAAATAGAAAATGATTGAAAAATGAGTGAAAAATGAACCAAAAATGCCAACCGTGAACAACCCTAATACAAACACGAGCATCGTCGTTCATCTCTCGTGGTCCCGCACTCGAAATCCAACAACATCTTGTATATACCCTGAGATTGACGATTGTGCATTTTAGTCTCTATAAGTTTGCTATAAGTATCCCTGGACTGTCCGTGATTCCACCAAACAATATGGTTCATCTACCTCAATCTTGCCTCAATCGAAAATTTATTTCAGTGCGAGTCAGCCGCTACGAGGTCGACCACTAAGTAGGATAAGCTGGAACTTGGGATCCATTTCCTATTTTCAATCATTTGTATTTATAAAACATTTACAGGGAGAGATTTTTCTGACTCTCTAAATCAGAGTTTTTCCCGTCATCCTGTCCATCAGACTGCATGAAGGTATAGTTAGAGTCGTTATACGATATATAGCGGGGAACTGGACCCACCTGTAGCCCGTCCCGTTGACGCTTGGCCTCTACCAGTATCGAAATTTTTGGTCGTACCTTGCCAGAAGAGTGGGATGGCGACGTCACCGACTGAGGCATGGAGACAAGCATGTGGCTGACATCGCCGACCCCCCCGGCGATATGTTTTCGGCCGTTAAGAGTTGCTAGGAACGAGTTTACGTAGACTAGGCCCAACAAGTTTTTCAACAGATTTTAAGCAACAAGTAGATCTTGTAAACTTACGGCGTCCTATACAGAAATAGAATGGGGCGTATATTAGCGTGTTCGGCGATGCTAATACCTAGCGAATGCGTGATGAGCGGAGGTGCAGATTCACCCTGAAAAAAAGCTAACAGAAATGAAGGCAGCGATCGCAATGCAGCTAGTGATCATAAGTTCGGTTTTCGATGCGACTTAGATACCGATGAAAAGTTACCTCGTCAACCTGTTAGTTTTGAAATCAGTCGATCATCAAGGCCTGCGGCATGTACCAGCTTACACCCCAGTATTTACGACAAACAATATCTGGAATATTACATATCAATATCGGTTATATATTGGGAGAGGCGCTGGCTGACGAGTTTATTGATTATAGTATCAGATCTGTCGACCAGGATGAGTGATATAATTTCAAAGGTCAAAATAATGTTACCGCTTAAAGCCTGTGCGAGCTCTACTGAGTAATATAACGAGACTAGCAGCAATTATAACATCAGCACTAGCTGATACTGCGTTGATCGCGATTGTGAGCGGCTATACACAATACAGCGATTCAGCAATGAACGTTACAAATGAACATATGAAGTGTATACCGCGATAGCAAGGAGATCGACCATTGCTTCCATTTGTATTCTGTGAGTCACAGACAAGTCAGAGGCACAGGTATAACGAACTGGTATACTTACGCAAGAATAACCCAAGCTGTTAGGTGACAACATATACTTAGCAGCAAGGAGAGCCATGCGAGAAGTCAAGACACACCAAGTACGCAACCTGGAAAATATGATGTTAGAATGCTCTCAGTTTCCGTGAATGGATAACATTACCAAAACCCGCCACAACGATCAACACAATGAGCCCCGATAAGAGGTAACTTCTGCTCACTATCGCCAAGGCGTCGGCTTGGCGGTGACATGGCAGAAGGTTGACACTACTCACGATGCCACACCCGTAAAACAAAGAAGCTGATGTTGAGTTGTAAGATGTTTGAACAGCTCGTAGATTTGAATAACATTACACATACCCTTGCACGAGCATACTGGTCAGAGCCTAGGAAAGAAGTATAAATTTGAGTGGAAAGAGAAAGAAGGATGCCACAGACAGTGGGGAGGGCCTCTACCTGGTTCAGAATATGTTCAACACCGCCAGCCGGGTGGTGAGGAATAACTCACCGCTGCCGACCTAAGATACAGTAAGCTGGCGGTCGAGGAGTCTACAACTATCAATAACTCACCAAACCAGTTGTTCTAGGCCGCTTGGATTGCTGTCGAGGCACCGTAAAAGATGTTGTGATGTTGACTCGAGGACATACGCACTTGAAATTCGTCACCAACCAATGATAAACTGAGATATAATTAGTGGTCCATTCAAAACGAGAAGCAAATGAGCAACAACACTTGAATGTGAAATCAGGAGCATGTGCACCGTGTCCAATACTACGGTGGAAACCACCTGGAATAAAAGACACAATCTGACCACAAACCACAACACAGGAATGTCGACGGCGCGTACCAGTGACTTTAGATACCACGCGTCCGTCCGGCAGTCTTAAAACATCAGTGAGATCATCTTTCGGGACGCAGATTTCAGAACGTACCTATGAAGTAATAGAACGACTGGATATACGTGACGCCCAGCAATATGCCGCTCATCAGCGTGCCAATTAACACCGCCCCCATACTAACATGAGCGTAAGAAAGTGATAGTTAGGCCTAAGACTAGCGTGTAAAAAAAAGGCTTACGTATTGTCAATGAACATGGGAGCCAATGAATGCAGCAAGGCCTGAATCACGAGTTTGAAGTTCCAACGACAACACCAACGTGTGGGAGGCAAGATTCGATGAATGTTCTCGAATGTGAGTGAGTAGTGCTCTTAATAAATCCCAGCGGCGTGGCACGTGCACGCGCGTGAGGTATGTAATGACGAAAACGAACCACAGGGTTAAGTACCGCTGGCCTGAGGCCAGGTGTGGCGAACTCGTATATTGAAGTAGATCGAAGTCTCCAGAGAAACGACTTACGGTGTCATCAAACGAGTCCGATGCGACCACTCGGATCATGTGGTGTCAGGCCGCTAATGCGGAACATCAGGCCTGCAGCTGCAGGTGTGGGGGTATGTACACGCCTTTAGGTAAAAAAAAAAATTAGCCGCAATTCTAAGCGTTGGCAACGCAACAGGACTGCAATAGGGTCCTTCAGGTTATTTCGTTGTTATTTTGAGATTAGTAATTTCGTTTGAATCTTGTTTGAATCACTTGCGCTAATGGGCCGTTGCTAGAAACACCGAGTTCCCTTCTGGTAAACGCAGGTAAATACCTACAATCACGTTTCCATTCGGTATATTGTCCGGTCTTGCGTTTTCATAGATTAATGATCGACCTGTCGCAATTTGTGTCCAATTTGTGTCGCAAAGAAACTGGAGGACCTCGGATTATACCCCCAAAGGCCGTTCCCAAAATGTCGAAATTTGGCGATTTTTGTCCGGACGACTTTTGGCGATTTTGTCCGGATTGGAACTAGCCGTTTTCCAAATTTTCAAAATTTGTCCGGACCCGGAAACGGCATTTTCGAGGCCCCAGATTCGCGGAAACGGCCCCTCTAGAGGCCTAAAATTCGCGGGCAGGCTGCCAAAAAGCTTCTAGTAAGGAGGAATACGGTAGGACACAAGTTATAAATCAAAAATGGATATAGTGAGTTCAACATGTAATGAATATCAATGTCACGAGTCTTCGTCAAATTGCTCATCGATCGCCTCCGCCACTTTTTGTCTCTTCCTAGACATCTTCATGGCATCCTGGAAGTTGACAACGCCGTCTTCAAGGGTTTTGAACCGATTACTATCTTCTTGTGTGAGCTCTAGAGTGCCAGTTTGAGTATGTACCTTGGGAGGCAAGGAAAGTAGGCAAAGGAATGACATCGAAGGCAGGAGGGCAAATTGCCTCGTCTGCAATCGTGAAGTTATCTCGGGAATGTGACGAAATTGGCGGCCATGCATCCATTACGTGTGCTGAGATAGGTAGGGGTGCCAAAATGGCGGATAGTGGTGACGTATATTTCCCTATATTTCCACGGGAAAAAAACCAAAGATACACAAACAAAGTACTGGAAGTAACAATAAAATAATTGCATCGAACAGTATTCGAACTGTGAATCATTCAGAACAGAAACCCAGTAAGACCACATATTTACTACTACACCATCAGATCATGTCCGGATGAGGATATAGCCTTATACAATGGCCTTCATCCATGTCCGGACAAACACAACAGGTATACCCTCAATTTGGACCAGTTTTGTCCGGATTGGAACATGGCCTGACGGCCAAAATCCTCAAAATCTGTCCGGATTGGCGAACACCCTTAGGGGGTATAATCCGGGGTCCTGAACCTGGTCACTTCCTTTTTAGGAATGTCAAATTTCATGCTCGACCTTGAAGTGCTTTCTGAACCTCTACATATCCAATTTGACAGAAATAAACTATAGTAATAATGAAAGCCAACTACATATTCAGCCCTGTTACCATATCATCTCGCATTCTGCACTGCAAAGATAACGTCCTATGAAATCAATATGAAATACAACATCATTACTGGTACTTTACCAATGGCATCCACATCAGGAAAATCTAGAAAAAACTTAGCCCACTTAATGTGCTTATTTCACGAATAAGCCTGTTAAGCCGCTCAAGTTGCTTATTTTTCACTTAGAGAGTTAGTTAGTAAGAGTGAGCGATAAGCTAAGCAGGTCGTAAGTACGCCAAGTGGTTGTAAAGGTGCAGGGGAGTAAATAAGCAGCGAAAACAAGTAAGACATGATAAGTACACAGGTTCATCAAGTGAACATGATAGTTTTGCCTCAGCATTGGAAACTAAGGATATCAAGTATATATGTAAGCACCTCAAGCACAATCAAGACAGAATCAGAAAGCAATCTCGAAAGCATGGTCAGCATATTTGTCGACATTAGGGATGCCGAAGTTCGGTCCAGAACCTCGGTTCGAACCTTGAACCCCTGAACTGAACCTGCGGTTCTGGTTCGGTCTGGTTCTGGTTCTCTCCCTCCTCAGTAGGTTCGGTCCCAGGTTCGGCACCTCTCGCATTTATGTGAACTCGGTTCGAACGGGTTTGAACCGAGAACCGACGCAAGGTAAAATTGGCGAAAATCCTGTCCCGCGCAACTGAGTTTCAAAATACTTGCTACTTTTGTTCAAGTTACTCGCGCAAACAAAGCCATACCACTCCACCATCAACAACTCTTCATGGTTACAAACGAACCACCTCGCGTGCAACACTGGCCCAAATGATGTGTTTGTCGTTTGGGCCCCTGTAAGTTTCTCTCTCTCTTTTTATTATACTAGCTAATTATTTTGCTTTATCTTTTTACAGTAATGATGTGATGATGACCACGAAAACGGGCATCCACGCACCTCAAATGACAAACGACGAATGAAAAGGGGGGAACAGCAGCTCCGACATATGAGGGATGGCGCTGTGTAGTGGGTGCCAGGTATGTACCCCCACCCTCATGCCTGCCATGCCACGCTAACGGCTCCCCCAAACCCCACCAAACCAGGAATTACGACACAACAACACCCAGAACTGGCAAGGAACAACCAGCACCCGCCCCATGCCTATGAGCCTCTGCTTGTAGGGTATCGTGGGTGCCAGCAACGTCGGGCAATGCCAACAGATGATTACCCCACCATAACAAAAAGAGGAAGACGGCGCCAGGGATGGACGACAACGATGCTGAACAACACGGTACCCACCCCCACGTCTATGAGCACCCGCTCTAGGGTGGATCGTGGGTGTCTACCACGAGGGAGGAGGGAGACAGCGCCCCAGCACCTGTTTCCCACCACTGCGAGCACTTGCTCACAGGGTGGACCGGGTGCTAACAGCCATGCCCCCCTCCCACAACGATGAACAGTGGCACCCACCCCCACGCCTATGAGCCACTGCTCATAGGGTGAATCACATTTTTTTGCTAACCACGTAGGTTCTAAGGTTCGAACCAAGTTCGAACCAGAACCAAACCTGCCAAACCTGGTTCTGTTGGTTCTGGTTCGCGGTTCTGCCCTCTCCCTGCCCACCATCGGGTTCAGGTTCGCGGTTCGGAGAGATCTCTCAGAGAACCAGACCGAACCAAACTTTGGCATCCCTAGTTGACATAGAATCTAGTAAATGTGTCAAATGTGTCTGTGAACGAAAGAGTCTTGGAAATGTGTTCTTCACCAAACACTGGAAGGAGATGTGATGCTTGAATGACTGTATCGAGGTGGATGGATAGAGACTGCTGCCATTGCCACGTTTAGAGATTGGCAGGGGTAACCAACCCTTGGGTATTTCCATTGTTACCCTTACCCTTACCCTTCAAAACCCTTACCCTTGGTCAAGGGTAGGGGTTTTCAGGGGTAAGGGTAAGGGTACCCCAGGGTATAGAGAGTATTCAATACCCTTGGGGGTATGATGCTAGGGTTTATTTCAAATAGTTTCCTGATGATGCTCAAACATGGTCCTATCCATTTTTAGTAATTATCTGAGCTTTTAGCATGTTGAAAAGCACAAGGTAGTAGTCTAATACTGTCTTTAGGAGAATACCTTTGCCTGAATAATTCAATAGGCTGGGACCATAGAGGAAATAACCCAACTTGCACAGCAAAGAGTGGTCAGAGAGGTCATCAAGTTTCATAAGGGTTACTATACTGATATCATGGGTGGTTGTCATCTTCTAAAGTGTGACTCTGTATACCCTTGTACCCTCCTCAGGGGTAAGGGTATGTATAGGGTAGGAAAGTTCATACCCTCACCCTTACCCTTATGTACCCTTTGCCCATAGTATGTAAACCCTTGCCATTCACTAGCCACGTCACATAGCACCACCAACCCACCTATGAGCCACTGCTTGTAGGGGGAATTGGAGGTGCTGATGACAATGGCAGCCACAAATGGGGGACGACAAACAGCCAACAATGAATGCTGAGGATGACAAACACCAGGACAACAAAGAGTGGGGACAACAAACCATGGAGATGATAAATGGCAGGGACGATGGGGACAACAAACAGCAGGGACGACTGGGACGGACAACACAGGGACAATGAATGACAGGGACAATGAATGCAGGGATGATGGATGGCAGGGACAATGAATAGTGGGGATGATGAACATGGGGATAATGGATGGCAGGGACAACAAATGGTGGGGACAACAAATGTGGGGACAACTAACAGCAGGGATGACGAACGTGGGGACAATGGATGGCAGGGATGACAAATGGTGGGGGCAACAAATGTGGGGACGACAAATGGCCAGGACAACACAATGACCCACCCTATAAGGGCAACCTAAGCCTCTAGCAAAGGGAAATCCGAAGTTAAAATTATACTACATAATACAGGCATTGGGGGCGCACCTAGCAAAGGGAAATCCGAAGAGAAAACTCTAAGGATCCCCTTGCCGATGCCCAGTATATGTGAAGATGACAAAAATCAAATATAACCTAAAAATAGAAAAAGGCGGAGATAGGCGGATCAAGGCCGCCGAATGACATCATACCAAGGGGTATGTGTCGGAAGGGGTACTCCGCCTCTAAATATAAAAGTGTCAACATATACAAACATGATAGCAAGGGAAAATTAGTAATAAAATCCGGAAAAATCATAGAAAATGAAGAATAGAAGGAAATGAGGTGGGGAAAAATATGGGACGAACATAAAAAATAGGAAAAACACACAGGGCACCCCCTTAGTCCCCTTACATCACCCCCTCTCTAAGATGCATCGCCCCGATGCATTCGAAATCGTATACGACCAAAGTCCGTGACTTGAATGCGACGCGGTGCAGCAGTGTGCCGTCGGTGGAATTCCTTGATTAACCGAGGGGCATTTACGTCAGACTCTTCGACCCATGAGTTCTCCTCATACCCATAACCCTTCCAATGTACCAAATACTGGAGTTTTCCTCGACGCAAACGGCTGTCCAAGATTGACTCGACTTCATATTGGGGTTCTCCCTCGATCACTGTAGGTGGTGGTGGTGGGTGTGAATGACGTCCCGGGAACGGATCTGGGGGAGCTGGAAGCAATTTGACGACATGGAAGACGGGATGGAGTCTGGACATGGAGGCTGGGAGGCGTAGACGATAGGCATGTGTTCCAACGCACTTGACAATGGGGAAAGGTCCCAAGAAGCGATGAGCGAGTTTCTTGGATGGACGTGTAGTGGAGATGTCACTGGAGTCAAGATAAACTCGATCACCAACCTTGTACTGAGGGGTTGGGGAGTGGCGCTGGTTGTAAAATCGCGCCATGTCGTCCTTCGCCTTTGCTAAGGCTGCCCTTGCCTCCTCCAAGCTATCCCTCATGTGTTCTGTGAACTCATTCACTGTCTCGATGTGTGAGGGAGTTTGGCGAGGTTCAAATCCCATGCGTGGATGTCGTCCAGTGTCTAAGAGAAAAGGGGTCTGTTGAGTGGAAGCATGGACATGGTTGTTGTACCCAAACTCGGCCAAAGGAAGGAGATCATCCCAATCGTCCTGGCGTTCATTGACAAAGAGGCGGATGTACTGCTCCAGTTCCTGGTTGACTCACTCCGTCTGGCCATCAGTTTGTGGGTGATAAGCAGTTGAAGCGAGGAGTTTGATCCCCAGGAGTCGGTACAGCTCACGAGTGAACTCTGCCATGAACTGAGGGCCACGATCCGAGAGGAAGGCACCAGGAAGTCCATGTAACTTCCACACGTGGTGGAGGTAGAGTCGAGCGGCACCTAGGGCACTGACAGTGGTGTGAGTGGGAATGAAGTGAGCGCGTTTTCCCACTGAGTCAACTGTGCACATCACCGCATCAAACCCGTTTGACTCTGGCAATTCCACCACAAAGTCGACGCTGACGACATCCCAACGACTCTCTGGAACAGGAAGAGGGTGTAGCTCACCAATAGGCTTGCGACGAGGGACCTTGGTGCATAAGCAAAGGTCACAAGTGCGACAATACTGACCAATGAGCCGTGACATTTGTGGCCACCAATAGTTCCGTGAGGTGAGCTCCAAGGTCTTCCAGCATCCGGGGTGGCCAGCAATCTGTGAGTCATGGTGTTGGGATATGATGCGCCGGCGAAGGTCTGGGTCATTGGGAACATAGATGTGATCCCTGAAATACAACAAGTCCTCCTTTTCAGCCCACTCTGCTGCACGTAAGGAAAGGGTCGATCCCTTCCTCAGTTCCTTAACAGCTCGGGCGACAACATCCTCATGTAAACCGCTACGGTTTGCGCGACGAATGTCACGTAGAATGTCCCGCTCCTCGCCCTGGGGTACGATGCCTTCCAGTGCCCGAATGGTGAACAGGTCTGGCTGCAACAGCACAATGTTTTGGTTGTCGCCGCTGCCATCCCCATGGTCTGCACGTCGGGATAGGGCATCGGTCTTCCCCATGCTGCGACCCGGACGGTGGTGCAAGGAGAAGTCGAATCTAGATAGATACAGGGACCAATGAGCTTGACGTCGGTTCAATTTCTTGGCCGTCATGAAGTACTCGAGGTTCTTGTGATCTGTCCAAATTTCCACCTTGTGTTGGGCACCCTCGAGGAAGTGTCGCCACTCCTCAAGCGCACGCATTATCGCCAACATCTCCTTGTCATGGATCTCGTAGTTTCTCTCTACAGCACTAAGGCTTTTGGAGTAGAACACAACAGGATGCCACTTCTGGTCCTCCGGAGACTGCTGAGACAACACAGCGCCCGTCGCAAAGTCAGAACTGTCGGCTTCTACACGAAAAGGACGCGAATCGTCAGCAAAGGTAAGGATTGGAGCGGAAGTGACCATCTCCTTAAGCTTTTCGAACGCCTCCTGTTGTGCATTATCCCACCTCCATGCCTCCTTTCCTGTCAAGTCGAACAGCGGTCGTGCATGATGTGAGAAATCCTTGATAAAACGCCGATAAAAATTGATGAAGCCCAGGAAAGACTGCACCTCCTTCTTGTTCGTGGGCATAGGCCAAGCTGTGACCCCATTTACCTTGATAGGATCCATCTCCACTTGACCCTCTGAGATAATCAGGCTGAGGTACTCGATCTTGGTCCTTTCGAACTCGCATTTGTCCTGACGAAGGTAGAGTTTGTACCGTCGAAGTCGCTCTAGGACGAGGCGCGTGATGCGACGGTGCTCTTCAACCGTGCGAGTGAAGATGAGGATGTCGTCGAGATAGATGCAGACAACGCCTTCGAGGATGAGGTCATGGAAGATGTCGTTCATCATGGTCTGAAAGGTGGCAGGGCTATTAGTAAGGCCAAAGAACATGACAAGCGGTTCAAAAAGACCACGGTTGGTACGAAAGGCTGCCTTCCACTCATCTCCCTCCTTTATCCTCATGTTATTATAGCCCCAATGGACATCGAGCTTGGTGAAGTATCGGGCTCCACGGAGCTGGTTTACGAGTTCGGAGATGAGGGGTAGCGGGTAGCGATTTTTGACCGTGATGTTGTTGAGTCTTCTGTAGTCTTGAACCGGTCGAAGTGAGCCATCCTTCTTCTTGACAAAGAAAAAGGGAGAGGCCATGGGTGACTTCGATGGTCGAATACGTCCAGAGGCCAGGTGCTCGTCGATGAACTGGTCAAGCTGCCGTTGTTCCTCCGGAGAGAGAGGATAGACCTTGCAGGATGAAGGGGTTGCGCCGGGGGTGAGTTCAATCGCGTGATCCCATGGCTTACGCGCAGGAAGAGAGTCGAATGACTCCTTGGAGAACACGTCTTCAAACTCATGGAGATGAGGGAGTAAGGAGTTAGTAGGGGATTTAGCAGCGTTGTTTTTGTGGAAGGCCTCGGCGAGGCGTTGGGATATGTTCGATGTGGCACACACCTCATGCGATGAGCGAATCGCAGTGTAGAAGATCCGATCACCCTCCTCCACTTCCTCTGGGTCCTCATCATCATCATCCGAGTCCGGCATTAGATCAGGAACCCCTTCCAATTCTACTTCAGGTATAGGCAGGGGTCCAGCACGACACTTCTGAGTTCGTCGTATTGCCGCCTTCTGTCCACGACGTTCTTGCCTGGCTTCTGTGAAACACGTCCGACAGCGGGATGGACATCGGCTCATGGTAACCTCCCCGGTGCGCCAGTCGACCTCTGGGTTATGGTCTCGAAGCCATGGATATCCCAAAATTGCCTTTTGCTTTCCTAATTGAGTGACAGCAAAAAGGGCACGCTCACTATGATCTTTGTAACGGAGAACCAGGTCTGCAACCTCTCGGATGGCACCAGCTTCATTTGGGGATCCATCCGCGTTATATACAGGTATCGGACGTGAGAGTGAGCGAGTATTTAGACGATGTTGTTGTACCAGATGGGAATCGATGAAGAGACCAGTCGCACCAGAGTCCAGGAGCGCAGAGACACCGAGTATCTGTCCAGTGTCGGTTGTCTGCAGTTCGATGGCTAGGTTTAAGGAATGTGCAGAGGGAGTGGATGCCACAATATACTTGCGTGGTAGTTTACGCTCCCATGATTTAATTTTGGGATGTGGAGTAGAAGGAGAGATGGGGAGAGCAGGTACGTCTTTAGCCAACTTCGAAGGGTCAGAGAGGGGAGCAGTCACAGAAATGGATTCATTCTCCAGGGATTCAACTGACAAGACTTCAAAGCGGTTATGGACAGGCAGTGAGGGCGTACGATTCACTCGCTGCGAATAGGAAAATCCTGCTCCTCTACAACTTCCAGCTTAACCTCCTCTGCAACTTGATCCTTCGCTTCCTCAACATCTACAAGTGCCAACAGATCTTGCAGGAGTTCGTCTCGTCCCTCGGGGGTGAGCATGCGGATATCCTGACGATGGGGACACGCTCCAGCCCTGTGTCCAGGTTCCCCACAACGGTAGCAGAGATCCAACTTACGTGCACGGCTGCGGGCTGCATCAACATCCATTGGTACTGGGACATTGACGGCTGGTGTGGGAGTTTGACGAGCAGGAATGGGGTTAGGGCGGGGGAGGCTTCGATTGAAGGTGTAGGGTGTATGAGTGGTAGTTGGAGCACGGAATGCAGCATTAAACGCCGCATTTGTGAGTCGGTTCTTGTCACAGAGTGAAGCAGCTTCATACCAAGCAAGGATATCATCGTCTGCTGGGCGCCCTTCCAACATCTGTGCAATCTGGTCCTGAATTTCTCGGTTGAGTCCCCGTCGGAACTTCACCACCACTGGTAACCCACTCCCATACCCTGCCATGTCCACCAAATCCTTGAACTCATCGATATAGTCGTCCACGGATCGACGTCCCTGGTGGTAAGTGGATGACTCAAGTCGTGTCACTGCTCGGTGGCGTTCATTGAGGGGGCAGAAGTGGCGTACGAACTCAGCTCGAAAGTCACCCCAAGTGGAGAAAGGTAGAGAACCGAGTTCTTTAGTTTGACGTAGGATACGGTCCACATAGAGATAGGCGCGTTCAGATTTCATGTATGTGAAGGCCCAATAAATTTTTGCAGCCTCATCGATGAATTGATGCGACTGGAGACTAATGTATAACTCACAGGAATTAAGGAATGCACGTCCCTGCGCACGTGCACCATTAAATTCGGCGGGGGGGGACGGTTTGATCTGGGCACGTTCCTTAGTGGACGCATTTGGCAAAACATCGTTGTTGGGTGCGCTTGGAGTCGTGAAGGGGGAACTATTAGTCGTAGGGTTAGCCTGGAGGGTCCTAACGAAGTTTTCAATCGTAGATTTAAGCGAGTCGATTTGCGCGCGCATTCCGGAAACGTCGCTTTCAAGCGCGTCGAAGCGTTCTGATGCGTCCATGTCGCTAGGGAGCGCGTTTGGCGAAAATGGCGGCGCAATAAAGGCGAGAGTATCTGGAACGGTGTGTAGGGACTCTGTGGAGCTTTGGGAAGCGTCGTCCAGTCCGTACCTGCCTATTTTGGGCAGCGCGTTCGCGATTTTCGGGCCTTAGGGGAGAGTTTTCTACTATAAGGGCAACCTAAGCCTCTAGCAAAGGGAAATCCGAAGTTAAAATTATACTACATAATACAGGCATTGGGGGCGCACCTAGCAAAGGGAAATCCGAAGAGAAAACTCTAAGGATCCCCTTGCCGATGCCCAGTATATGTGAAGACGACAAAAATCAAATATAACCTAAAAATAGAAAAAGGCGGAGATAGGTGGATCAAGGCCGCCGAATGACATCATACCAAGGGGTATGTGTCGGAAGGGGTACTCCGCCTCTAAATATAAAAGTGTCAACATATACAAACATGATAGCAAGGGAAAATTAGTAATAAAATCCGGAAAAATCATAGAAAATGAAGAATAGAAGGAAATGAGGTGGGGAAAAATATGGGACGAACATAAAAAATAGGAAAAACACACAGGGCACCCCCTTAGTCCCCTTACACACCCTCGCTACAAATGTGAGACGGTGGGCTGTTTTTTTTTCAACTCTTTTTCTTTTTTTACCCCCTTAGCAATACCCCACCGCTGTGAGCACCTGCTTGCAGGGTGCAATTGTTAAATAGTTTTATTTACTATATAATAGAATTTATTTAGCTCATAAAACCAGTCAAAACCAGTCTAAACTGGTTAACCAAACCAATGAGGACTGGTCTTCATCAGTTCGGTTATGGTCCATATGACTTAGGGTAGTGGTCTAGACCAGTTAACCCTCCTAGGGGTCGAAAAACCGGACCAAACCAAACCTTAAAACACTAAAAATACTTGTAGGAAAGGGTCAACAGCTGGTACCTCAACTAGCTAGATTGTGATACATGAGATTGAAAAGTCATTGTGTACAATTGTTCAAGAAAACAAAAGGACTTTATACTGCCCTGTCCAGATATTATTCTTCCTTAGAGCTTGCCATGCACCTATGGAACATCTGAAACCTTGCAGGAGTGGGTCAGTGCTGTGTCAAACATATGGTAAGATGGATCATGCACTGATGCATTGACTGACAGAATTGCAACATATAATATTGCCATGTGTTTATGGAAATGATATGATGCTACAATTCACATTACTCAAAGAAACCCCAATACATGTTCCTCAAAACACATCCCTTCCACACCCCTCCAACACGTCCACAACACATCCCTACTGCCCCCCAGCAGCCACCTCAGCTACTCATCTAGCAGCCACTCCAGCTCTACCTTCAGCATGCTGCCCCTGGCATCCCAATCCTGCCCCAGCACCCCCCCTGGCACTCTCCCCAGCTCATACCCCAGCTTCCTCAGCTCCTGCCCCTGCAGGGCCCTTTGAATGTTTGCATTTGTGGACCCTCTCATCATAATGATTAATGTCTTCTGTCGTACTAGTAATATCAATTTACAAAATCATCTACATGCAAACTTGAAATTCAGGGTCAGAAAGAGGATTCTAACTGTATATCGAATGAAACTCACAAATATCACTCTTTTCGATCATGGTTTTTGTACACTCCATGGTTTTCTAAGAAAATATATGATAAGTAAATTACACAAAAGATGGATGAATAACTCACACCAATCAAAGCTTACAATATTGGTTGTGAAACAGGGTGTGAGAAGACCAGTACCATCCACCATTTGGGTATGCCTCAGGTGACAAGACAACAGGGTAGATGTGGAGGGTGAAGCGGGAGCATCCTCCACACTGTCCAGTGGCAGCAGTGCCTGTTGAGATTCACACAACTGATGCATTTGATGCGTGTTCTATTCTTGGAACATCACTTTGATGCACAAGACAAACACAGTATGTGATCGGCTGAGATCAGCTTCTGTGATGCGCATGCTAACATTAGCACTTCCCTTTGATGCATTCACACAAATGCATCACAGATACCTTTTCTCTTGTCTCCCCTTTATTAGACTGAACATGTATATATACAGGTAGATAGATACATGATCACCTCAGTCACTTATACAAGGACTGAGGTGAGCATTGCCTAAATACTATTCACAGAATGATAATTACTGTACCTTAGTTTATTCTCATATATTCTAGGTACAGTCTCGTGTACTAGTCACTTATACAAGGACTGAGTTTATTCTTGTATATTCTAGGATTGATTTTCTACAGGTTATGGGCCACTGCCATCACTTCTAAGCAATGGTAAAAAATCTCCTAGCCACTCAGCGTTATCTGTACATCATTTCCTTTGATGGACAATCCGATCACTTTCCCATTTTGGATCATGGACTGTCCTTTGTGCAATCAGTCCTCTCGCCTTCCCACAAATCTATTTTTTTGGTCTATTACGAGCATGCTAGACACTACCCCTCCCTCGGTTACTTTGATCAAGCTCTCTGTACAATATTCCGGTGAGAAACTTGACAAACTCAAGTCAAACTACAAAGAATGGTGCAAGGAAATTACTATCACTCTTTCACTGAATGGTCTCTACGAATATGTTACTGGCAAAATTCCCACACCTACTGCCTCTGAACCTTGAGTGCTGATTAACTGGAAGGCCAACTCCCATCTTGCATATGTGTTCATTGCATCCAGCATTGCCCCATCTGAGTGCCCTTTCATTGACATAGAAAAGGCTACAACTGTAAACTGGGAGGCACTTCGTAAATGACACCAGAATGAGGGTCCTGTTTGGCAGGTCCAGTTATTACAATAAGTTCTCACCACCCAATGCAGCACTGACACTCCCCTTCCTGAGATGGCCAACAAAATTTGTGCCCTCATTGAGCATGCATTCACTATGGGGGACATGAAACCCTACCTCCTTTGTTGCATTGTCCTTTTGAACTCCCTCAGTGGAAATTTTCCTCATGCACAATCAATTATTTCTTGTGACATCGCTGCTTCCATGAAGGAATTCCCTTATACATCGAAAGATATCTGCCTATTCCTGGAAAACAAACAGTCGCTCCTTGAGAACGACCACCACACAGATTCCAGGTCATCTGTAGCTCTCACCACTTGTGCTAAATTGACCAAGCCATTTAATGGGCTGGTTTGTGGGAATCCCAATTGCAAAAAAGCAGGACATTCAACTGAGTACTGCATTAAAGTAGGGGGAGGAATGGCTGGGAAGACAATTGAGGAGTCTGTGGCAGCCCAGCAGTAATTTACACTCCCCCACCTATTCTGATCCGACTCTCTGGAATCCAGTTATTCTGACTGGATTCCACTGGAGTCCAATTATTCCAACCAGATTCCACTGGAGTCCAGTTATTCTGACCAGATTCCAGTTATTCCAGACTCCAAGTTATGCATGTTTAGTTTAATTAACTGACAGTATACAACAGTAGAAAGTCAAGTCAAACTTTGAGTCCTGAAGTTCCTCAGTTGCCTACAAAATTAATTGGTGCAAAGCAAGGATTGAACTCAAGGCCTCATGATAAAGTAATCATGTGATAAACCAAACACAATGCTCAACCAGTTGAGCCACAGGAGACTTATTAACTAGCTATTATAAAGTTTATTTCTGACACTCAAACTCACAACTTCATTTTTTTGAAGTAGATAATTAAGATCGATTTTAAAAAAATTTAAGCCCATCCCTCGCAGGGGATGATTTGATTATATATATACATAAAACTAACCCCTCACATTCAGCACGAGGGGGGAGGTAAAAACGTCAAGAAAAAAAAAACCGAGAATGAGAGACATTCCTCTCTTTGTTTAACCCCCACTGCCTCTCAGCTTAGTTTTTATTTATTTATTTTGTTTGTGGCAAACCATATGTACAGGATCATATACAGTATTTTACCTATTCCTAGCATACCCCCAGAGCACCTCCAATGTATCTAGGACCTGGATGCAACACCTATGTATATATTTATTATGTAACCAATTTTATTACTCCTTCCTTCCTATCTTCCAGCCTTAATTCTAATATTGTTCTCCAGTGTGGTGGCAGGCATGTAAGTTGGGGCTGTGGGTGTTGATGAAGTGGTGGTGGTGGTAGAGTGATGGTTGATGAGGGAGGGTGGCATTGTTGTTGAGCTGAGTGAGTGATGATTGATGAGCTGGCAGTGCAAGTCCCTCTTCAGCATTTCCTGAGACTCATGTATTGCGCAAAGCCTGCTGGGTGAATAGTGTTCACTTACCATTAACTGTTTGATTATGTTGTTCCAAGGAACCTTACCTTGAGTCCCCAGAAGTTGAGGTGTGACATAGAAAGCATGCACCGTGAAAGCTAGCTTGGTGAACTGTGTCACTACCTATGGTTTTAGCAGGGTCCTCAGTGCCCTCATTGATCACTCCAAGTCCACGATGGAAATGACGTTGTTAGATTCATAATATAGAAATATGAGTGTATGTCCAAAGAAAGTCATATGCCTTGTATTTAATTCGATGAAAATATCACTAGAGTATGCCCCTAATCCTGAGACACAAGGTCTTCTAGCTGATCTACACCTCCCTTGTGCCTGGACCACGCTGATATGATAACTGTTGAACTACCTTCTCACCACCCCAATGACAAAAAAGTTAGCCTTGATACTTAATAAAGAAAGGATATTCCTCAAGGATAGACCACCAGCACAGGCCCATGAAGGTCTGAAAAGCCTAGTCAGGATAGAGTCTGTTGTACATGCTCACAGGTGGATTGACATCGATGACAACCTCTCTCATATCCTGGTGGTAAAGGCGAGTGATATATGACTTATTTGTGTGTGGGCTAGGAGGTCAGATACAAAGGAGATATGGTCCACATTCTTCAATGCAGTCTAGTTCTGGGTCAGGACCATATATCTGATAATGGTGAGACAAAGGTTGCAGTGCATGAGGGTGTGAAACTCATCCCCCACCTCTCTCCCATGCCCTTGGGACGCTATAGGGCAGGCCCAAAATGGAAGTCCATCGTGTTGTGTGGCTGACATGTGACTGGGCAATTTGTCTTGTGAGGTAACTGCGGCATGAGTTAGTTACCTTCGACGCAAAGTCTAATGACATATGCACAAATAAGAGATTTGATACTAAAAGGTATCATCATTTGCTGAGTGGTTGTGGCCATGGTGGTGGTGGTGTGTTCAGAAGTGGTTGTATTGTTGTTTATTTGCTCAGAATTGCGAACATCCTTGTCTCAAAACCACAATCATGATGACATGGATGTCAACCACCATCCCAGGACCCCTCCCCCATCTATTTTCAGGGTTATTTCTTGACATTCTCCCACATCTCCTTCTTTGCTCTCCCTACCATGGGCTCAAGGGGATGAGTTCAAGAGACTGATGATAGTGGCCTCGAGACGCAAAGATTGGCCTGCTTGCTTAATCAGTGCTGGGGATGACAAAGAAGACCTGCAAAATGTGTTGATTTCAGTTCTTTCTGCCCTTGTGTGGTTAGTACTGTCAGAGATGGCTCTGCAAAAGAGCATTATCATTCCTGCAATGTCCCAGGCTATGGAGTTTGTACAGAGCTTGAATGACTGTGAGGTTGAGGAATGGAAGAATGTGGTACAGAATGGAGATTGGGTGGGCCTGATTACACATCGTACATGCCTTTCTTGCTTCCAATGATATATATTTGTAATTGGTACTGGCACAGCAAAACTTCAGAAACCAGCTGAAGATCTGTCTGTTG
Source organism: Tricholoma matsutake (assembly GCA_026075535.2). Lineage (NCBI taxonomy): Eukaryota > Fungi > Basidiomycota > Agaricomycetes > Agaricales > Tricholomataceae > Tricholoma > Tricholoma matsutake. Next base: position 11,828,912 of record AP026544.2, read on the forward strand.
CTGGACAAGCTGAAGAGATTGGGAACATGCAAGCTTTGTTTTTCTTTATCTCTCCATTTACTTACTGTACCTCTTTACTTACTGTACCTATAGTTAAACTCTGATTACACTAGGATTGATTTTCTATAGTCTGTGTCAATAATTTGGGAGCTTATACCCTGGAATACTCAATTTGCCCAATATGGCCATGTGCACCAGCTGGAGGGTGGTGATGTTATGCATGCTTGTGACTTTGTTCCACTCAGATCTGACAGTCGAGATATGTCATTTGTCCAGGTAAGCCTCCCATCACACTATTTTGTGCATATTAACTTACTCATCCTCCAGTATCAACTTGCCATTGACAAATTTGCTCATGTTGAACACCAGAGTTTGATCTGCAAGATTTCTTTGGGAAAATCCTCTGCTCTGTCATTGTCGATATCCCTCACTCCCCTATACATAACATTGAGGCCGATTCTTTCATCTATGCATTCATCAATCAGGTCAAAATTTCAGAGCCACCCAGTAATCAATGTGGGATCAACTACTATGAGGACTTGGGGCCTATGGAATTTGTTGATCTCAATCAGATAAAATGTGTAGTTGGGCGCATTAAGGACCATGGGAGGTGGTCCATTATTGACCAAAGTAGATTACTATCACAGGCTGTAGCTGAATGCAATTAAATTTCTGTTATGTCATGAGAGTCATGAGAGTGCACAGAGAAGGCCATGTAAATAGTTTCGGAATGGGTGCCTTGTGCAGTGGAACAAGTGAGTGGAAGAAGAAGAGGCTCAACAATGTGGTGAAGTTGCAAGCATGGTGACATGGGCTGAGGGAGGAGAGGATGGTGGGAGAAGTGATGAGGAGATGCTGGCAATTTGGTCGGGTAGAATGTGTGAGGGTGAGGGTATGTTTTGTTCTATTTTGAATGAAGGTTGACTGACATTGGGTTGGATATTTTGTTTGGGCTGGTGAGGAGTGGTGAAGCTGATAGTTGGCTTGTACTTGTATGATAAGCTTGTTTCTTGCTTCTGCATTCCATGTCAAAATTGCCGCTGTGAGTCCAGCATCCCTGTGTTATCTCTGGGGCATGCTGACCTTACTTGCAGTTTGCCATCTGCCATTTCCCACCTTGAAGTTCTTGATATTCTCCTATCCTCCATTGCAACTAAAAACTCTGATGGTGTTCATGGCCTGCACATCATCAGCAGCAATGACCCCAGCACCTGCCCCTGCTGCCACGAGCCATTGCTCGTGGGGTGCATAGCAGGTGCTAGCAGATGGCAATGACGGGTGGCAGTGGTGGTGAATGGCTAACAGAAACAACATGCAAATGATGGCCCTACACACAGAGAGTTAAAGTATGAAAAGCTGACTTGGGAAACATCCTTTAGAGTTGTGAAAAAATGAACCCCCCACTAATCCCCTAGATGTCAGAAAATCACATACAGAAACATCCTGTCTTTCAGATGAAATTAATATCCTTTCAGATTGAAAACTAACCCTAGAAGTCAGAAAATCACAAGCTGAAACATCAAATCTTTTTGATGATATTCATACCCCCCCTAGATTAAAAACATCCCCTAAATGTCAGAAAATCACATACAAAGTAACAAAAACATCCTGTCTTTCAGATGAAGTTCATACCTTCCTGTTGGATTAAAAACATCCCCCACTTTTCATTCTTTTGTGAAATGAAATTTCATCCCATTGACATATGGAAAATTTACACATGAATTCCATACCCTAAATGGCTTAAATATATGGGCTGAAAATTCATCCAAAATTCATCCACCACAAATTCAGCCATTTAAATTAGAAAATTCATGTTTTGGCACTTAGATGGCTGAAATTGCTACCGTGCTGGGTCCACAGTGATACTTTGTGCAACAATAGCGTAATTCTCTTGACTAGTACTGGCTAGTAAATTATTAGACCATCTTATACACCACAACTATTCAAGTGCACCAAATCAATTTTATAATGGCTATGTACTGTGGCTAGTATTATGCACTTGTCCAAGTGAATGCATGATTTGAGTGGTATTTTGAGGGGATGGGTCAATGTGGTGGAATTCAAAATCCAGTGCTTAGTCATGGAAACTTCCAAAATAGGCAGTGATCAAATCTTATTTGCAACACCAAAACAGGATGGTTACACCTAGGACTTGTATTTCAATGGGACATATCATAGCAATTCCAGAATACTATTGCATTTAAAATAGGGACATCACACCTGAGATTACAGATGTTCAAAGCTACAGTATCAAAAGATGGGATCTCATGTCTTACCTTCTATTTCCACATAAACAGACCTTGTTCAGCTACTTCTTACACCCTAACTCTAAAATCAAAGCCGAGACCTTAAACAGACTGACGGGACCATCACCATCCACAATGATAGCAGTCAGGACACCTTCCCGGTGTATCTTCACCAACTGTTAGACATCTGCTCATTGTACCAAGCAGGCATTATATTCCACTCTTGATGCTGGTGGGATTTGGGCACTGCATTGATGCTAGCATATGCACCAGTTGCATCAATTGAAGTAAAGCAGAGATATAAACAACCTATCCTGTAGACAATGGAACACTGTGCTTGCAGCTGTATTTGCAGAGGAAAAATCACCACTAGCTGCCTTTGAGTTAGCATTAACAGTGAGTTGGAGCACCTCCTTTGCCAATTGAAGACAGTCGATCCATCCAGGTGTGCTCTCGTGAGGCTTTTTCTCTGCCTTGGCTTTCCTAGTAGATATGCATCAATTCCAAATATGTAAGCCTGGAGAATGACCCAAAATATGAATTCGGCAGCAGGCCAAAGACTGAGAATGAACTTTGAAGAGTCGATACCCTCAAGGGGAGGAATGGTGAGGGTGTTGAAGGAACAGATGCCCTGATTCATTTTTGCCTTGCAAACGCCCTGAGCGAATGTAGGAGGTTTGGTACTGCCATCAAACCAAAAGAACTCGAACAACGTCCTGTCGGAAAGAAAACCATATATTGGGAAGGAGTTGAAGCCCAGGCAAGCGTTGGAGTAGTCACAGGCTAGGATGACTCAATGAGAAATGGAGGCAATGTGTTGCTTTGATTACCATCGGATTCCGCAATGACCTGCACTATGACATTCCATCGCTCTTCAGCATCTCCAATCTTGACCTTAACTTCCACAAATATGATAGTAATCCCTCTGAACAACTTGTAATGGTGTTCTATCTGGCCTTTGGTCATCATATGTCCAGGTATGATAGATTCCAGTGTGTTCTTGATCAACAGCTTAAAATGCCAGATAGCCCGGCTCCAGAGCTCAAATAGCAAGATTAGGCGCTTAATGACAGGACATAGGATTAACAGAACATACAGGTGCAAGGTATCATGACCTGGCTTCCTCATTTTTGTGCTCAGAAGGGGGCCCATACTCCTGCATATTGCTCTGAATCTCCTCAACTATCTCCTTGAAAAGGTCGGAGAGGATGCGAGCACAATTGATGTCAAACTTTGGAGCATCTAGAAACTGTCGAACAGGATTGAGACCCACGAAATGCACAATATTCTTGTATTTGACCTTGGAAAAGCTGACATTTAAAGCCTTGTCTAGTTGTGAAACATCGTTTACTAGCTTGGCCTTGGCAGAAATGAAGGATCCCACACCTTCGATCCTGGCCTTCAGCTCATTGAGGTCACAATCATATTTCCCCATCAGGTATATCACAGCAAGCTCCGCAGAGCCTTGAGATGCAATAGCAGACTTGAGCACTTTGGAAAGATCATTCATAGGCAGTGGTTCTGTCTCACCATGTTGTCATTTCCTTGTAGGTGGATCCATGGTGCTCAGACAATGAGTAGGCAAACAAGAGACATGACACAATCGATGTCACGGTAATCTCTTATGGAAAACATGACCATGACTGAACCACTGCACAGTTGACATCAGCAAACTCTGGTCAACCTACACAGCATTACATAGCACTGCATAGTGCCATAGCACTGTAGCATGGTTCTTTAGTTTTTTAGAAGGCCATAGCACCCTGTCATGTCTATGTATTGCATGGTGATAGCTACATCTGTAATGATGGTGATGTACAAACACTTTGGCGACAACTTTTGACATGAACCTCACACAGCCTCAAGAACTCTGGCTCAACTTCAAGTAATCGAAGCCAAGGTTGAGCCCTGGAACCTGGAACTATATGTCAAAGAAGCGAAGTCACAGTGTCTCTGCAGAGTTCATTGGCCATTTTGGGTGGATTGGTCAATGTCTGATCCATCCATCTTTCTGATGCCTGAACCTCTGCATCATCGGCATAAGGCAATCTGGGACTATGATGCCAAGTGGTGCATTAATGCTATAGGGAGCAGAGAGATTGATTTTTGTTTCTCAGGTTTGCAATCACATACTGGCTTTTGGCACTTCAATGAAGGTATTTCAAAGCTGACACAGGTGACTGGGCAAGAACACAGAGATATTCAGGGCTACATAGTTCCTGTCATTGCAGGAGCTGTTTCGAAGCATTTCCTCATAGCAATCTGGGCACTTATGGACTTCCGCTATCTCGCGCAAGCCCCAGAAATTGATGATGACATTTGCAGGCATATTACTGAGGCTCTGAAGGAATTTCACTCACATAAATCTGCAATTATAGAAGCTCATGCACATTGTGGGAAAGGGAGAAAGGTAATTGACAACTGGTATATCCCAAAGCTAGAATTTCTTCAGAGCATTGTGCCAAGTATCCAGGAAAATGGCATGGCCACCCAATGATATCACCGAACATGCAAACATCACTGAAATCAAAGACCCAGCCCATGCAACAAATAACCAGAACTATAATTTCCAGATATGTCATATCCTTGACCATGCAGACAAGGGCCGATGTTTTGATCTCAGAACTGCCATTTGTGATGCTGGGGTGGACTTCCAAGTCAATGACAACACTGCAGGTATTGTGGATGGCAAGGATGAATTTGAAGATGCTGAAGCTCTGACCACCACATGCTCTCTCTTGGCATGGATCGACCCTGTATCACCACTTACAGGCTCAACTCGTACAAAGGTGGATTACTTTGGACTTGCTCGAAAGCTTGAACAATGAGTGATTGCCAATGTGGCTTTCCCATATCACACAGTTGCTAGCACTGCAAATGTTGCTTTTCACCTGACACACAATCCAAGCTTTGTGCGAATGGGAATTGATGACATTGTGAAAAAGTTTCAGCTTCCCAATCTGTGTGCAGCGCTTTCTGACTACATCAGTTGTATAGGAGGCTCTGAAGGATTTGTCTCACTCATAGGTGGTCACCATGTAGTGTGAGATGGATTTGAACTTCCCTTTGAGCAGCTTGAAATCTGGTCGAGGGTATGACTACAAGGAAAGTCTTATCACTATCTGCATGACATTCTTCCACCCCAGACAGTCAATGTGTTACCTCCAATGAACACATTATCTCATGGGTGCAGTGATGCTGTACTTGTAAATCTCAACCCCACAGCAAACTGGCCCCATAGTGGCTTGCATGGTATGTCCAGCTTCACATATACTCAATACCTTGGCAGCTTATAATCTTGTTTTATTAGGGCATGTCATTGGACAGCTTCATCTCATTGTGCACATTGTTGTTCCTACAAGTCCCCATCATTTTGAACTCAGTTTGGGTGGTAGAGTCAGTGCGAGATGTTGGTGTTGTGTTCTGTGACTGCAGGGGGGGTTCAACTCCCTCCATGCTCAATTTGGGGGCTTGGGGCTGATGCTGGGAGGCTGTGGGCAGTCCTGGGAGCATGTACCACCATTTGGGTGGTGTTGGGTCTCATTTCACAAGGGAATCGACTGGGGGCTTCATCGTTGTTTGCTGTGACATGGCAGCAGTGGAAGGGGGGTTCTGGCCAGAAACAAGAGCTGGGAGGGGTTTGTTCTCCATTTGGCTAGCTGCCTCATTGGTACTGGGTGTGGTTTGGGTGGTCAAGTCAATGCTGGGTGCTGTCATCATGTTTTTCGATGAGTGGATGTGTTCATCATCGAGCAGCTCCATTTGTAGGGCGGCACACCAATGTTCAGGGGTGTTGTTGGTCTGCACAGTCCTTTCATCGGTCATGGGAGCTGCCTGGGTGCTAGCATCAATCCAAGTGGTCGTTTTGGGGTCAGTTTGGAATTCAGCATCATCAAGGAGGACAGCACCTTGCCACAACTCACAGATGGATTTTTTAATATGTATTTAGACAATGTAGTTACCTCCCCTGTTGTGTTCAGTGTGAGAGGGGTGCTATATATATATTCTCCCTCTCACAAGATGCAAGAGGGAGGGTTTTTAACTTATGTATATCATCCCCACATTCCTTGCATTCAATGTGAGGGATGTGGTTAAATTAAAATTTTTTGATCTTAATTATCTACTTCAAAAGAATGTATTTATGAGTTTGAGTATCATAAATGAACCTTACATTAATAATCAATAATTCTCCTGTGGCCCAGTTGGTTGAGGACACTTGTTTGGTCTGTCATGTGATCACTTCACTGCAAGGTCTTGAGTTCAATCCTTACTCTGTACAAATTTATTTTGTAGGCACTTGGAGAACTTTGGACTCAAAATTTGACTCTCAATTATGGTAAACTTCTAAGTTGAACATGTGGAATAACTGGAGTACAACTGGAATAACCAGAATCAGTGGGGGAGTGTAAATTACAGTCCCTCATGGTGATGTACCTGAAACTTGACATCAATCCTTGTGCACATGGTCTGTCTATCCATGCACATGGCTTTCTGCACAGCTATGCATTTCTACCCCAACATGACAGCACTGCCAGACCCATGGCACAGCTCAAGTATGATGCACTGATGGAATACTGGGAACATGAAGGATGGCCAAACCAATCATCCTCACCTAATGTGATCATTCATTTGGTGCAGTTTTGATTGCCCAATGGACAACAGGCACAATCTATCTGGTCTGAGTCGAACAGCAAGTCTTCCCTTTGCCAAACATCTTGTATTGAGGTAAGTCATTTATTCTTCCATGAACATTCTCTGAAAGCCACTCTAGATCAACTATGGAAGATGCATATTCTGAATGCCTCATATTACTTCTATCTACAGTTTGATGACCTGGAATATCCCCTCACTGTGGTCAGCCTGTTCTCTTTCCCCGATGTGACTCTCCTATCCCAATCAAGGTAAACTGTTTACCTTTCCAATGCATTGGAAGGTGGGACACAATCAGAGAAGTCAGTCATCTTGATGTTTCCTGATCTGAAGGTTATGCCAGATGGAGAGTTTGTTGACACACAAAAGTTTGCATTGTTAAGGCACCCATTCATCGAGCTCACAAAATACAATAAAGATGTTTTGTTTGAAGAAGAGGAGGATGATGAGACAGATGTGATGATAGAATAATGCTACTTTTTCATGTCATCATCTCTAAGTGTAGTGTCATCCCATGAAAAAAACCATCATGCCCAGGATTTTGTTGAGTCTTGGAGCAAGAAGTTCAAAATGTCATTAAGTATTGTAACTTGAACACTTACTGATACCATCAAAGGAGTGTTGATGCTGATTGCCACCAGGAGAGATACACATCCTGACAACAGGAACAAACAGTGTGTTGATGTTGACAGTAGAGCCAGGAGAGAAAAACTTGATGACTTGTTTCTGTGCACTTGAGGAACCATGGAAGTGGTGAGTAGTGTGAAATTGATACCAAAATGGCTGATTGTGGTTACTGCAGCTGAGTGAGTTCTTCTAAAGCTTGCAAGAGCTGCAGATTGCCACTTGTGATGAGTGTTTCCAGGTTTGCATTATGAATGGTGATGAGAAAATCTGTATTGGTGTATTCAATGGTGGTCATGGTAGTGGTAAGTAGACTTCCTCCAATGTGTCTTGCCTTCCCTCTTGCCTTCTTCCTTTCCCCAACACATCAGATGGATTTCAGTCTTTCCACTGGCCTCAGTATGATTGACCCAACCTTGCAACACTCCAATTGGATGTTCCCTGTGGATGCCAGCAACCAACATCAGTGATCAATCTCAGGGCCAACAGGATCGAACACTATTTCCCCACATGTAGACATTCCTGATTGTTGAACCATGCAGCACTCACCCACATATTGCCAGGATCCCTCCTCTACACATCTTACCCCTCATGATATCCTCAATATCATATGCCAGGCTAGTGAATTGGATCTTACCACCTCAGGTAATGCTGCATATATGCAGTTGGAACTGACTTTGGTCTCAACTGGAGGGTTTGAAGTGCTCAGTGGAAGAGGAAGTCATTTGCTTGCAATTGTGATTGCAGATGATAGAGTGAGTTCTTGTATGATTCCTTCTTATGGCTGTTTGCAACAGGGAATCCAACAAATTCACTTGTGTGCCTATGACCTTGCCTCAGGCTGTCCACTCAAGCAACCAGACTTGGACACATCTTCCCCTGATGAAGGATCCTCCATCACTGCTTAATCAGCACAACTTTGATGATGTCAAGTTCTGGACCAAAAGCTCATGGAACATTTATGAGAGAGCACAATGAGGGGTGATGAATGGGAATGCAAAAAAAAACAAAGAAATGTGGCCAACCAGAGAAATAAATGCCTGACAATGACTGTAATTCACTTGAGCTGAATACTGCACATATCTATCTTGAAACAGAGGATGGTGTCCCCATGGCAAAGGCATTGATAACACAGCAAGGACAGAAGATGCAAAGTCTTTGGGCAACCCTCAGCCAACATGGCCTTGCACCAATGGTTTGGAGTGAAGCAGAAAGTCTTGCAGTAAGGCTTGTAGGTTCAGCAATGCTAAACAACCACAGGTTCTATTACTTGCAACTGTGTGATGACAACTTGAAACTAAAACCCTGGATCTCAAAAAATCACCCCTCATGGGTAAGAAACCATCTTGCTCCTGATGGCACTGCAAAAGAAAGAGGCTCTGGATGATGAGAACTTCTTCAAGATCTCACTGGATCCATTGGACAATGAGCTCAAGATGATGCCAAATCTGTCTGATGTGATCTCACATGCAGAATCAAGTGACACACTCAAGGACATCATGGTAGGCTTTTTCTTTTTTCTCATTAAAAGTGACCTGACTGTATGAACATTTTCTCAGATGCAGTCCTCATTGTCATCACATCCAATAATGGCTTTGAAGATTGTAGACCTTAGGGTTAGGGTTAGGGAGGTGTGTACTACTACCTACAGAAGAGTATGCGAGTTGTGAAGGACGACAGGCACTGGGTTATCCTAGTGCATCCTGTTTCGCTTTTATAAGCTCTTCGGGTCCGATATCTCGCGCTGATAAGAATCAGCATGACAAACACCGAGGGTGATTTAAATCACGGCCTCGGCCATAAACAATAATCAGTCATCTTTATTATAAAGAACGCTTACCGATCGCCGAGTGGCCGATCAAAAATTTCTAGAAATAGAAAACTTTACCAAGCAAGCCGAAGCCGATGGGAGTTTCCTCTAAATATAGAAAGATAAGCAGATAAGAAAAATACTTATATACCGAGCCTAAGCAAGGCATATCTGTGCAATCCCGACTACCCCCCGCCGCCACAACAAAGTGGCATACAACGGTGAGCACTCCGACCCGCCCATTCCCGACGTCCCGACGCCGTAGGCTAACATAAACACCTTTAGGGTTCCTTTTTAGGGTTCCCGTTTAGGGTTTAGGGTTAGAGTTCGGGTTAGCTAAAGTATATATTAGTTATCTGACTGATTTTTAATACGATTAAATATTAAGACTCACGGTTAGGGTTTGGGTTAACCACTTAAGCTATAAGTGATCCCCTAGGAATCAGTGTGCGAAAAATTACTTCGTACAATGTCCGTGAGACAATTGTTTATTTGTCTAAAAGAACTATGTTATCATTATTGGTTAGCAGCCGCTTACTGCGTCGGCAAAAGTAGGGCGCTTACCCTACTAACGTCAACGCGTCTGAATCTTGGAACTTCACAGGGTCCACCATACTACCATCTTCCCTAAGACGCTTAAGTACTAGGAGTAGCTTACCCGAAGGCAGTTTACCACAGTGAGTGTAACAAGACCGTCTCCCTCTTGGGGTTGCGGGTCCGTACCTTTGCCGTCTGTTCAACGGTAACCAATAACCTGGAATAAGTATGCAGGATCGTCAGAAGACATATCTGAGGAGCTTTCCTCGTCATCATCTTCGACGTGGTCATCTGCATCTAAAGAATCCTTATCTAACGTGGTGAGTACAGTCTTTTTCCAAAGACTGGTAAGGTCAAATAGATTTCGCGTTCGTTTACGCGAAACTATCAATTTCCGATTTGCCAGGCCTACTTTCCGGACATCTGGGATAGGGCGGGGGCCAAGAGGGGTGGACGCCTCGACACAAAATGCCGAGTCGACCCACTCAAGGTCGCCGTTATCGCCAGTGAACTGTCCGTATGCAGATCTGCTTGAGAGCGTTCCTGCATCCGCGGCGGCAAGCCAGCTGCGCCAGTAGCCTAGGACTGTATCACCTAGTTCTTTTGCATTAAAGTAGTTCCATGCTGTATTAAACTCGGATTTTAGTACTAAAACGTCCTCGTGCTCGCGCTTGGTATTAACCAGGCGGTTTTGCCAACGGGTTGTAATATTATTCTTAGTCCAGTTTGTAATAAGGTTCGACGGGTATCCATGCACGATGTATAAAGCACTCAGGCTCTTTATCGCATCCATGTAATGAGTATGTAAACTACACAGGGTGGCTAACCGTGACATCTCACCTAAGTATGTCCCTCGTTTAACGTCGAGGGGGTGGTGTGATATCCATGGAATTCTCTCTTGATGGGAGCGCGCTTTCCGGTAAGGCATATGCTGCACACGATTTTGCGAATCGCGATATATTGTCATATCCAAGAAGGGTAGGAATTTATCCGACGCGCCCCATTCAATCACACATCCTTCGAACTTTACATTACTCATAATTTGCACTGCTTCTTCTTCAGTAGAAGCGTAGACAATACTAATGATGTCGTCGATGAACCTCCCATAGAATGGTATCAATGGATGGCCAAGGACATTGAGTTCACGTTCAAACCACCAACCAATGTATGTTGTAACAATGAGACGGCGGCAAGACACCCACGCCTAGGACGATGACCCAGGACAGGACCAGGAGAACCCACCGCTGTGAGCCCCTGCTCACAGGGTGGATGGAGGGATGAATGATGAAGATGAAAATGAACCATGAGGGGGAGAGGATGACGACAACGAACAACAAACCACTACTACAGCACCTCTAACCACCACAGCGAATGACTGCTTGTGGGGTACAAACAGGGAGCAATGAGACGGGATGACAATGCCAGGGGACCGGGATGGAGAGGGGTACAAATGACACGTGCAGTGAGGAGGAAGAGAACATAATAAGTTAGTGTTGGATTTTCCTGATGTAGAAAAATTCGAGCCTATTAAACTGTCTATCAAGTGACCTTAGCACATAGGTAAGCTACAGTGTATTGAATGATATGGTCTATCGAACACATACAATGTATCAAATGATACGGGTTCGATGGATGCTGTCGAACACTCTATATGTATACATATACATACTGTAGTATCAAATAAATTCACTATTACAATCCTTGCTGTCTTATACACTACATATGTGTAATGAATGTAATATATAGCTCAGTGACCTATGCATCAGACACAATTGGCACTGGCATGGGGCATTACCAGTGGGAATCACCATTGGGAATCAGGATGCAGTAATCAATTTGTTGTAGTATGCAGACCTACAAAATGAGGTTGGTGCCGAGTGATGCTCAGCACCCCAGTGGCTGTGGCTGATCCCGATGCCGATGCACATGTCACTGTATGGCATCAGGATTATTTTTTCGGTGGCATTGGCATCGGCCACAACCACTAGGGTGCTAAGCACCACTCGGCACCAACCTCATTTTGTAGGTCTGCATACTACATTGAACAAGTTAATTATTGCATAAATGAGGCATCAGCATCAGGAATTCTTTTTCTGTACAACCTTTGGTATCGAGATTTTTTTTGGGTATGAAAAACTTAGTAAATGCCCTGTTTATGTGATAATTAATTTGCTGTAGGATGAAGACTTACAAAATGAGGTTGGTGCCAAGCACTGCTCGGCAACCCGGTGGCTGTGCCAATGCCGATGCCGCTGCCATCTAAAAAAAATCTCAATGCCAAAGGTTGTACAGTGTCATGTGTGATATACTCAGTAAATGCCCTGTTTATACAGTAATTAATTTGTTGTAGTATGAAGACTTACAAAATGAGGTTGGTGCCGATGCTGATGCCGATGCCACCTAAAAAAAATTTCTGATGCTGATGCCTCTTTTATGCAATAATTAATTTGTTCAATGTAGTATGCAGACCTACAAAATGAGGTTGGTGCCGAGTGATGCTCAGCACCCCCCAGTGGCTGTGGCTGATGCTGATGCTGATGCCACCTAAAAAAAATCTTGATGCTGAAGGTTGTAGAGAAAAAGAATTCCCGATGTTGATGCCTCATTTATCCAATAATTAGTTTGTTCAATGTAGTATGCAGACCTACCAAATGAGGTTGGTGCCGAGTGTTGCTCAGCAACCTGATGGCTGTGCCAATGCCAATGCCAATGCCAATGCTGCTGCCATCTCAAAAAAATCTCGATGCTGAAGGTTGTACAGTGTCATGTGTGATATACTCAGTAAATGCCCTGTTTTATGCAATAATTAATTTGTTGTAGTATGAACATTTATAAAATGAGGTCGGTGCCAAGTCTGCTCGGCAACCCGGTGACTGTGCCGATGCCAATGCCGATGCACCTAAAAAAATTCCTGATGCCAATGCCTCATTTATGCAATAGTTAATTTCTTCAATGTAGTATGCAGACCCACAAAATGAGGTTGGTGCCAAGTGGTGCTCAGCACCCCAGTGGCTGTGGCCAATGCCAATGCCAATGCCACCGAAAAAAAAATCCTGATGCCATACAGCGACATGTATAATAAACTCAGTAAATGCCCTGTTTATGTGATAAGTAATTTGTTGTAGTATGAAGACTTACAACATGAGGTTGGTGCTGAGTGGTGCGCAGCACCCCAGTGGCTGTGGCCAATGCTGATACTGATGCCACCAAATTAAAAATCCCAATGCCATACAGTGACATGTATGATAAACTCAGTAATTGCCCTGTTTATGCGATAATTAGTTTGTTATAGTATGAAGACCTACAAAATGAGGTCGGTGCTGAGTGCTGCTCAACAACCCAGTGGCCCATGCCACCTAAAAAAATTCCCAATGCCAACAGTTGTACAGTGTCACATATGATAAACTCAGTAAAGGCCTCATTTAAGTGATGATTAACTTGTTGTGGTATGCAGACCTAGACAATGAACTCAGTGCTGAGGGCTGTTCGGCCCCCCTGTTGCCATGGCCAATGCTACCAAAAGAAAATTCCTGATGCTGTACAGTGACATGTATGAGAAACTCAGTAAATGCTTTCGTTTATGCAATGATCTCTATTCACACCAATTGTATACTAACCCTCAACTCCATCCCCTCCATCGCCATGCCCATCCATCAAAGTTATTCAACCTCCAGACTTGGATGTAATTTCCTCCAACATCATACCTCATTCTGTAAGGTCTGCATACTACAACAAAATGTAAATGAGGCTTTGACTCCATTGAATACATAAATCATACACCACACTGTGCACCTGGCAGCATTGAGAAATTTTCATAGGTGGCATTGGCCAAAGCCACCAGGTTGCTGAGCAGCACTCGGCACTGACCTCATTGTCTAGGTTTGCATACTACAACAAGTTAATTATGACTTAAACGAGGCCTTTACTGAGTTTATCATATGTGACACTGTACAACCTTTGGCATTGGGATTTTTTTAGGTGGAATCGGCCACAGCCAATGGGATGCTGAGTGGCACTCAGGACAGACCGCATTTTGTAAGTCTTTCTACTAAAACAAATTAATTACTGCATTGGGATTTTTTATTTAAACCTTAAAATTTTTGACTTTGGCTGTATCCCCCTTACATTCTCCCCCTCTAGATTTGTCACTTTCAACTTAGGGGAGGCCAATTCTGATTTAGGGCAGGAAATTTTGACTTAGCAGAATTCAGCACAAAGGTATAAACAAATACAAACAAATCCACTTGAAACATCAGGCCCATTCTGATTTAGGGCAGGAAACTTTGACTTACACAAGAGGCAGAGCAATATATTACCCTGGAGAATATTTTAGGAATAATAGGAGAAAAAGACACTTTTCCACTAGGGAAAAATAAAAGGAACCATCAGTAAAAAAATGTTGTTTCCCCACACTTTCTCTTTGCTCTTGCTCAGCAAAAATAACTCATCTATTCCTGGGAGAAAATCAGGTGAAAATGGAGGGGAAATGTATCTTTTTTTCCACATTTTCTTTATTTCTGGGGGAAATAGCATTTTTTCTCCTGACTTCCACAAATTTTTTGCCTAGAAACAGATTAGTTATTTTTCCACAGAAAAAAAAGTGGGAATCTGTGGGAAAATGACCTTTTTCTCCCTAATGTTCACAAGTTTTTCTTCTGGAAACAGATTAGTTGTTTTTCTGCAGCAACCAAATGGACAAAGTGTGGGAAAATAAGATATTTTTACTGATGGTTCCTTTTATTTTTCCCCATTGAAAAAGTGTCTTTTTCTTGCATTATTCCCAACATTTTCTCCAGGGCAATATATTGCTCTGCCTCTTGTGTTAGCAGAATTCAGCACATGGATATAAACAAATACAAACAAATCCACTTGAAATATCAGGCTCATTCTGATTTAGGGCAGGAAACTTCAACTTAGCAGAATTCAGCACAAGGATATAAACAAATACAAACATTTCACCAGAGTGGAAGGCCCCCTGAGTCATAACTCTGTTTGTTGCTGCCCTATCTAGCATGGGGAGATAGTGAGCACATAGTGCTTTTGAGTTGCAGAGCACTCAATGGCCTCCTGGAGGCCAAGGAGCAGGAACTGCCCTGCCAGGCAGCCTCAAAGTTGGACATGTGACTTCTGGGGGTGCCCCTGACCCACCACAATTTTCCTGGGATTTATTGATAGGCAGGAAAAAAGGTTCCCACACTCCGGTACTGCAATGATTACGTTAGATAGATAGGGTTAGACAGGCATTAGAGAGGGGGATTGCTAGAAACAGGAGGAGACACTAGTACATTAATGGGTTGTACATGCATATGACTTTATATATTTGATTCTATTCCTGGTTGAAAAAATTGAGAGACTACAATGGACTGCAGGAATAGGGGACCCAAGTCCCCTATTCCAGAGAGATGGGTGATTGTACAGAGAAAAAGTTCCCCTATTCCATAGCAACAGGTGTTTTGACCAAAAAAAAATCCCCTATTCCAGAGCTACAACATATTGTAACAGTTTTTCAATGTGGAATGAGTTGTAAATGCAAGGATAGATCAAGAAATGCAGAGGATGTTGTCAAGAATGAGTGTTTCCAGGTGTTTAACATGGAAGTCAGTAAAAGAAAATTTAACAGGACTCTCTCTGATGAGAATAGGGGGCCAAATTCCCCTATTCCAGAGCAATGGCAACTTGTGATAGAATCCCCCCCAAAAAAAGTGTGTTTGAGGTGGGGTAAGGCTGAAAAGAGGTGGAATAGGGGCCCCTATTCCCAGATAAGATACATAGGTGTTCCACAGAGGCCACACATGAGCAGTTGTCGAGATCTAACACATTATAATTGCCTTCAATGGGTTTAATAGATGACTATGAACTCGCAGCTACTACTAGCCACGACTTCACAGATCGTTAAAGACGACCACCTCAGAACACAGAGGCCAAACATAAAACCCTTCACATAACACATGACTACCAACTCGCAGCTACTACTAGCCACAAGTTTGTAGATCGTCAAGGAGAATGTGTGTAAATATAGTAAACAAAACAACTGGAAATATTGATCACATGACAACATCTCGTGCCCTGGTCGCCCGAGTATCCCAATTAAATTGCTTGAGTAAATACTGGCCAAAAATATATATTTGGTTTGCATAACTTATAATTCAAGAAGGGGATGATATATATAGGCATGGAGCAAAAAGAAACTATGTACAAGTGATAATGGCTGACGTATATGAAAAACCAATGAAAAATGTCCATTTGTATGTTACTACTGCTCCCAATATGATAAATTGCCTTGCAGGAATTTGTCACAAGTGGCATTGATTAACGTCTTGAGTTTTGTAATGGGCCCCGCACAAATCATTGTCAATGCGGCCCTCCACTCTTTGGAATTTTTTGGTTTTGATCCCATGCAATCGATTCTGTACCACTGCTCATTATCCGCCATCCAGTAGCCGTGGTTATACCCAGATGATGTCCATATAGAGGCCTTGGGAAACCAAGACCTGTCTTCTGTTTGTAACTTTTCATCGGTAGGATATAGTAGTGTTAGTAGTATTTTCCATCTGAAATGAAAGTTATACATACTGGTGCAGACTCTGTAGACACCACATATGGCATCCTCTGCAGCTGGAGATAGGTTGTCATCAACCAGAGTATAGCCATTCAGATCCACGATGTTCTCTCCACTCCAAGCCACACTTGATACTGGACCACTGGTAATCCTCTTATGCTGTACAGTATCAACAGCTAGCCTCCATACTATTCTGCCATGCATAAGTGGAGTGCATCCTGCAGAACCAGAGAGTAGATCGCCTTTTTTCTTTTCATATGCTGAAAAATCCGAGAGGCAGAACTGGTAGCTATGAGGGCGGTAGCCAAGGGTAAGTTCTGAGGGGCGAGCAGGAGTGCAGGGTGTTTTCCTGAAGGGCTTTGCAGTTGAGAAGGGGATACCTTGCTGAATCAGGTATTGGACCATTTGTCCGATAGATTCAGGCTGCTGGTAGAACAGTTCTGTGACTGCCCATGCATCATATAAAATGAGAAGGTACCACTGGTTGACCAGTGGCTTTCCTCAAACACCAATGATGTGGCACTCGCTGCTGATGCGACAGTAGTGGAAGTAGGCATGGTCCACTATTTCATGGCAGAGTGCTGGTGCAAAGTCACATGATGGAGGAGAGAACTTTGGGTCCTTCGCAAGGTGGAAGTAGTTGTAGAAGTCAGCAGCACATGCTGTCGTTTCTGGAGTATGATTTGCCAAATCTAACCACAGCCTCTTTAAGGCAATCGTCACTTTTGAGAGGCCTGTGACCACTTCACCATCCTCACACCATATTACTTCTGACATATTACGGCTGGGGGCATAAGGCTCAGATATCAAGTTCCTGTATTTATTGCGCATGACAGCCTTTGCATCTGGGCTTGGAAAATGAGAGGCTGTGAAAGAATAAATGGAGGGGTCCAAGTCGTGTTGTTGGGTTGACTGTGGTGTGGTTTGTTCCATGATATGTGGCTCTGCATGGTTGTCTGGAGGGATAACCCTCTTCCATGGAATGGAGGCGCCTTGGCTCCATTTCCTCTTGCTGCTACTACCCTTCATGTCTTCATACTCCTCTTCTTCATCATCGTCGCTACTACTCAACCCATTGGCATCATCATCTTCTCCAGAGTATCTAACCTTCCACAGCTTCTCGATCCGTTCTTCTATTGTCGTGCTCGAGTGGCATTCCTGGCTGTCAGGTCCAAGTTCAGACAGTCTGGCAGGCTCCATAGGAGCCTTTGCACATGTATATGAATACTCAAGAGGAAAAACCCCTCTATCACCGTCATTGAAGTCTCCTTCCCTAATCAGGTTCCATTCATCATAATCTGTGGCATAGTGACGTTCCTCTGGTAAATATAAACGCCACGTATCCTCCCACTTTTCTCGAGGTACAGCATATGGCCTATGTACGTTGTTTCCTTGCTCAACCCATACAATCATGGCATCTCCAATCGTCAGTTGACTTAACATCTCGTCGACCCTCTCCGCCTCGGCTTTAAACTCCATATGTTGTTGACGATGAGCTGCATCGTCAGTCACACTTTGCATCATGGCCATCCGCTCCTTGGCAAGATGGGCCAGAAGGACTTTAGGACCATCTATTCATGGATTGGGAGAGTCGTCTACTCCTTGATGAGATGGGGATGGGGATTCCGGCGAATCATCCATGACAACCTGTGGGCCTTCATTATTCAAAAGTGGCGATGGAGAGTGATAGGTTTGAAGGGTGTGTAGTGATGATTGTGGGATGACTGATTGGCCCTGGGCATTCATGTTGTACCAAAATGCAATACTTCCACGAGGATCATTGGCGGGCAGCATTTGATCACAGTAAATATCTATGGCACATCTCACTTCAGCTTTGCATGGGCGATATCGCCAGACAAGGTTGAGAGTCAGAGGGTGGTAGCCCCAGTTAATGAACAGAGGGACATTTGCAGTCTTGTATGCAGGAAATATCTGCTTGTACATGGAAACAGTGGACTTAACATAGCTTCCAGGATGAAACACTGGGGTGAAGTTACAGATGAAAGACTCTCCGAGCTCGCTGAGCTACGCAGGGTCCATGCCCAGCTTATATTGCGCATAAAATAGCCAGTTGGGTGTGGTTCCTTCAACCGGAGGGTATGCAGCCAAGTCCAGGGCAATGGTGAAGGATACAAATGTCGTAACCATGATAAAGGCATTGCGAGATCTATAAATGGCTGTGGCACAATCGTCTGACGATCTAAAATGATCCATGTAGTGAAGTTTGTATGGGAGGATGGAGGGGCGAATCTCTGACCAATCATGCCGAGCTGTGATATGTAGACAAAGAAGACCAGTCCCAAGCCTAACCAGTTTCCCCTCCAAGACCTGCCAGCCTACAGCCATGTCCGAATTGATATGCCATGTTTGCCCATCCTTCCACCAGATTATGGGGAGGCGACCAGGTATAAGATTAAGGCATGCGAAAGGTCCAATCCACTTGGGGTGTAATGGCCAGAAGCCAAGGAAAGGCTCTAGGGGATTGATCCAGCATGTCTTGCAGGGCCTGCAGTAGTAGTCCCTCAATAACCATTGTTGCCATCGGAGGATGGGTGATGAACAGGTTTGTGGAGGTACCACATGTTGGGTGATGACCAGAGGCCCCAGTTTTCAGGCTCCCAGAAAATGTAGATCTTCTCCTGATGGGCATACCATATAACTAATTCATCCTGTTCTAGTGGAACGTCCAAGAAGTCCATGCTGAGTAAGTGTATTGCGGCTATAGCTACAGGAAGGGGGTTAGATGGGGAGAATGGGTTCAAAGATAGCTCTTGGGATACTTACTGGAGGAATCAAACATGTTAGTTTGTTGTCGTCGATGTATAAGAAGATTGACGATGTGCGGTGAGCAAAGCCCCAGAGTGTACGTCAAGGATCCTTAAACTTTATAACCCAGAAAGTGGCATTGGGAAAATAGATGACTATGAACTCGCAGCTACTACTAGCCACGACTTCGCAGAACATCAAAGAGGACAGGCAAGATAACTCGTTGGTACTACTACCAGCAAGTTGCCAATGATGATTGATGATCAATGATTGAAGTTGAGAAATTCCGGTTATATATAACTGGCTATAACTATGTGGCAGTGTTTAGTTTATCAAATTTGACATAACGTGTTGATAATGACAAGTACTCACTACAGAATTTTATTGGCGAGTCCAATCATCTATGACGACATGTACGTGTACAGTACTCACTACAGAATTTTATTAATAAGTCCAGACATCTAAGCCATGTGTTACATAGTAGATTAAGTGCTTTACGATGCAGGTAGCAACAATGCTAGTCCTCACCCTCACCATGATCTTCACCACCAATTTCAGCAAAGTCCGGAACTCCATGGCTCTTGAGGAGAATGTGAGGTGCAGGTCAATCCCTACCACCATGGCTGGAAGAACTTGGCCAGCGGGTAAATCCTGATGCTGCAGATGTTGGCCACATCTTGTCTTGTTGTGCATCTGGGATCCAGCCCCAGTTCCTCACCCATTTCCAGATTTCCAAGCGCAATGCCAAAATGACTGTCAAATTGTTAGGGTCATCAATAAAGGTCATCCATGTCCTGAAATATGGTGAGCTTGGGTAATTCTGGATGGCGTTTGTGGTCTTGTAACCAGGCTCAGGAAAGAGCCATTTGAAGGCTCTGCTCCAAGCAGCAGAGGATGTGTTCTTGTATGCAACATCCATGAAAATATCAGAAAGGGTCAGATTTTTGTATGTCTTCTTTCCCTTCACGGCATTGGATGTTGGTGAGCTTGAGGTACAAGGGCTTTGTGATTCCCTGTGGGTTAGGTGCCTTGCCAGTAAGATTGATGCCAGAGCTGGGAAAGGAAGGTGTCGATTGTCGGCTGTTCATCACCAGGAGGTGGGGAGGAGTGATCATCTATATCCGAGCCATCATCCTGCATAGGAGGGGGAAGTGTATGACCCTGAGATTGTAGGTCGAATAGGGTTGGTTCTGGTGCACCAGTAAAATTGATATATGTTGGCATGTTAGCCTTATTAGTAGGATACCTCGTCCAATGCCATGCCCTCGAACCAGAACTTGAACACTGGTTCCATAAGGACAGTTCCACCAATACGCAGGTGAGGGATGACATCCCTGACTATTATTCAAAGAAGGAAGATGCAGCCATAGGGTATGTATGGTACTTGGTGATGGGGACCATTATTATGTTCCTCCTCTTCCTCCTCCTCTTCCTCCTCTTCCTCCTGCTGCCAATCTGCCTGCCAAGATGTGTTATATGCAAGGACATCGTGTGTCAGGCCCTGGGCCTTGATAAAGGAAGAGCTGCATCCATCAGTCGTCTTGCTGCTGGTCCATCCTCAGGGCAAGCATGCAAGCCATTCAGCAACCACACACACACTGCAGTCAATGTCAGTGCTTCGGGAAGGAGTCGATCACGGGCTGCACCACTAGCTTGGTTGGAGAGTGTTTTGCTGATCACCAATAACCTCATTATGTGGAAAGACCTATGAGAATTCAGAAATCGATACACAGGGTACCATGTTTAGTAAATGACATACCACCACTCCTGATGTGTAAAGGAACAGAGACAGTTCTTCAACACATCGGGGTCAAACTGCATAAGGACTTTGGTGGCAAATTTATATGGTACCCAGACCTCGAGATGTGCATTTGAAGAGTTAGCTGTACATGCCTCTTCATAGATACTGTAGATACCTTCAATGGTCTTTGTTGGCTGATTCATGCCCATGGCCTCTTTGATGGTGATAAATTTTGCGTGGTGCCTGCCATCAGGATTATAGACTATCAACTTGTTGGTTGTGTAGGCCTGGATATAAGCAGCCTCATACTCTCCTTGAGCATGGATGCCAGGAACAGTGCGAAAGCCACTAATGGCAGTAAGATGACTGATGGGATCATGGGAATATTTGTATGAATTTATATTGGAAATCCTCTTGGCATTCCAATCTGAAATGTGCAAGGCCTGCTGCACAACGTCATGATGGGTGGCCATAGTCCATTGAAGGCATTCCCCCTCATCGCTACTAATCTCAATGCCGACATCGATGTACCAGTCTCCAATGTCTGGGACTTCATCAGAGAGCTGTGCCACCTGAACAAAATTGTGAAGATAATATTCTGTGGAATCTATGTCTACTTAATGGTAAGTACTGTGTTTTGTGCCATGGATGGTATACAAAACGAAGAAGTTGCATGCCTAGGCAATGTCAGCTTCTGCAATGAGGGGGTTCATATCCAGTTCCATGTGTATGTGGTTGGTGAGGTGGTCAATAGCACTGCTTGGGATGAGCTTCATACCCCAGGAAAAGCCTCCTCTTGTCTTCCTTGCTCTAAACTGCTCCGTTGAATACTTGGCTGGCCACTCTGAGGCAATGCTTTGGCCTAACAAAGCAGCGATGGCCAGACCAAAGCCATTTTCATACCAGAAAGCTCGCTCACGTTCCATCAAATGGTAAGGGTTTGATTGTTGGGAACTTTCCGGCGACCACAGTCCAGGGAAAAAGAGGTGTAAGTGGTGCCGCATTCCAAATGTGCCAAATTTGAAATTTGGAATCTTGTGGACGTCGACTCATTTCTCCTCCTGTAGCAAAAATACTTTAATAAAAAGTTCAATTGGAGTTGGACTTCAGAAACTCATGCCTTGATAAGTAACAGGGTATTGAAGATGAATACTTGTCTTCAGAGCAAAAGTATCGTGTGGAACAACAAATACAGAGATAGGGCAGTGTACCATGACCTTGTCAGCAATGCCCAGGAGTCATAGTCCTGGGAGATCAAAAGCGAATGGTCAACTTCAATGACATTCTGAATAGGATTGACAAAGGCCTGCTTTGGATGTCCTTCATCATTGATGTATTCACCCATGAGGACAAAGCATAGGAAGTTGTCATCCATTTCATCATTTTCATGATAGCCATAAGCACGGTCAGCGAATTCGCGCAGATTGTGGGATATGACTGGGTGGTTATTGAAGAGATTAGCCATCAGAGAGAGTTAAGGTGGATTATTGGCAAGAGGTCAATTTGCAATGTGTGTCTTAGATTCTGACTGGCTGGAGGTATGACAAACAGATTGAATCATACAATGACAGGGTGAGGCGATGGCCATGTATTTTTACGAGTTCTAGGGTGATCAATACAGTAGCTTGCACTGAGACTCCGACTGCGTTGAGGTTGGAAAGAGTAATATAATTTTGGCTTGAATAATGAGCCATAGGTCTAATGTGCATAAGCTGCAGAAGGATATGACAGATAGATGAATAGAGATTGGGGCATACAACATGCCGATGTATGGTGATTCCCATGAAAGACAAGGAGATAGCAGGGTTACACAACATATTGGGGTTTATCTAAAACATTCATAGACATTTGAGAGAAGTGCGCAGTGCTGGAGGAGAACTAGAAGTACCATATAAATAATCTTGAAGGTTGGGATGATTGGGGATAGTCACTGCCAGCCAGCCACATCAGACTCATTCATGTTGAAGACTACTCCCCAATAGAACTCGTCGTGGTGTTTGCCCCTGACAAAGACCTGCAAGAAACTACTTCTGTGCAGTTGCTGTACAGGACCCATGTGTTGCATGATAGGTAAGGGCAGAGGGATAGGGTTAGATGGCTATGCAACCACAAAGGAATGAACAATTGGCATTGATCTTATGACTCCGAAAAAAGTAACGAGTGCTACATGAATGGTAGTGACTCGTATATCTAAGTGTTGTCATGGTAAGTATCAATGCGCTGTAGCCAGGGACATAGGATGCTGTCATATTGGGGACTACTTCCCAACAGAACTCACCATTTACGACATGACTCTCATGTCTGTTCATCTTTGATGAACAGCTCTCTCTCTCTGCCTCTCCTCCTCCCATGCAAATGCACGCTGCGTGGAAGTAGTTCCATGCAGCTCCTCCTCATTGGCAACAACTGGTTCTATTAGGGAGTAGTCCCTATCCTGCATCCCTGTGGCGGCCTATCCTTATCCTCTCGAGTCTCTGCCTTCAAGATTCCAGTGGTTCCTGCTCACCTCCAGCAATCCCTAAACCTCTTGGATCCCGTGTTATGTATCTCTGATCGAATCTAGTAGCTTCAGCATGTCTCTTATGTTGTGCTTTTCACTTTTCGCTTACCGGAATTCCTATAGTACCTTGTTCGGCACGTTGTGTGCCCCTTATATGAATGTCTGTCATTTTTTTTCTCAATGTCTGCATGTTGGACTGATGGCTCATTATTCAAGTGCAAGTTATTTGGGAGGTCACCCGAGAACTCGTGTAAAATGCCTTCCAACCCTCAGTGCAGCTTAACACTAAATCAGTTATTCCTTTTGTTGTGGCTACCGCCTCACCCCTTGTTGAAGTAAATTCTACCATAGGGTTATTCAGTATTTTTTTTTCTTGTCCATATTATGTCTTGTAGAGTATATATAAGACCCCAAATGTTATCATGAAACACAAGCTCGCATCCTCGTCCCACTTTTGTTATGCCTACTCACACTGCTGCCAGTGCTTTGATAAAACTTTTCTTGTTTGATGGTGCTCCCTGGCAGTGGCCCACCTGGCAGGAGCATACAAGCATCCTCCATGGCCTCTTCCCAGAGGATGACTTGAAATTGCCCAAAGTTCCGAGCATATCATCTTCTCCCCTCCAAAGACAAGAAGTATGCCTTTGCAGTCAAAGCAAAGGGGAGTTTGGCCTATTTGGGACGTGAGTTCTGGAACAATTTTGTCCTGAGAAAATGGGATTTGTGGAACATTCATATTCCCATCATTGAGGAGCTCAAGGAGTGGGGTATCCACCCCCTCAATATCCTTATCTCTGAAAACAACATAGATGCACCCTGGCCTGCTGCTGATAGTTATCTTCCCATCATTATTGACTCTCTTGTACTCAAGTTGTTCGGTGAAGAGGCATTTCCGAATGGCAACGTCATCTTGAGGATATGCTAGCCAAGCTCCAGACAATCCTTGAGGGTTTGGGCACGAAGATCAAGAAGCAAGTAGCTGAGAAAGGTAGCCATGGTCTTCTGTTAATCTTCCTTCCTCTTTGACCAATTGCATGCATACCCAGGTTCCTCCAAGGTAAACCCTGCCGCCCTGCAGCACTTAGCCAGTGAGGAAGATGTGAGTGATGTGCTCAACCTCTACCACAAGGACTTTGACCAGGATCTTGAGGAAGAAGAGCCACCAGTGTCTGATGCTCTCCCTGAACAACAGAAGCTCAATGATTGTGGTGGCGATTTTGGCATTGAAGAAGAGGTGAAGATGACCCCTCCATCCTTGGCACTGTCATTGGGCTATAGGACAGGCCTACCTCCATCGTTCAACAGGGTCCGAGATCGATCCGGCTTAACCCCCTGGGACAAGCCCAATGCATTCTCTAATGTGAATATTGATTCCCTACCAGACAATCTTAGCAAGTTATGCCTTCACTGGCACCAGCTCGCTGGCAATCATTCCATTATATGATCCATCGTTTCAAAGGTCCCAGAATTCTCGCGTGTCCTTGGAATACTTGTTGTGGATGAGGTTGGCCTTGGCAAAACAGCCCAAGCAATTGCCATGCTCGTGTTTTTCATGCAGGCCATCTTCTTACAGCAGACCAAGAAAAAGCTACCAAGAATCCTGGGTAAGAGCATCTTACCACTGAGATGACTTTGACCCATGCGCTAATCCTGACTTATTCCAGTGGATTGGCCTTTTCTTGGGGGCACAGACAAGTTTCCATCACTCCCACACCTTATTGTTTGCCCCAGTACCCTCGTGGCACAGTGGGTGGGCAAAGTAAAGGTATTTTTACACCCAAAATCCATGGACATATTCGTCTACGATAGCCAAACAAATGGAGAAGACTTCTGGTCTTCCTCTGGACCCATGCATCTCTCCAAACATCAACCGCACAGCCAGATTATTATTGCTTCCCATTTGGTGCATTGAGCTTTTGCATGGAACTTTAGTCGAGTTACTGACCAGCTAGCATTGAAGGTTTTATTCAAAGAAATGAACAATAACTTTCATTCATCCAAGAAGAAGACGAGAGACAAATGTCCTTGGGACTTGCCAACTGCCATAGGATCCCTTGGGCACACCCTCTTTCGCCACTCCTTTCTCACAATCACCATCAACGAAGCACACCACATGCAGAACCCCAGCAAAAAGTATCTTAGTGCCTTGAAACTCGAGTGGGCAATGGTCTGGCTCATTATGACTGCCACTCCTCTCTACACATCTTCAAAGGTAAGTCAATGATGTCACTACTTTGCATTATAATGCTTGACATCATTTCTTCTAGGATATTGCAGCCATGGGTCATCTTGTTGGTAAATCCCACTTCTTCACAGAGGCCGCATGGTTACAGGAGAAGGATGATGCTGCTGCTGCAGTTTGGAGAGCAAAGAAGCTTGACGATGATGGAGACACTCAGCTTGCTGAGCAAGTCCAGGCTGTGAAGCATCTGCAGGGCCATCTCATGGGCCATTTCCTCTGGAGGATGACAGACAGCTTCGATTAGAAGGACAACCCACTGCTTCCACTACCCCCGTATAAAGAGATCTTGGGCATCGTAACACTGACAAAAAGAGAGACAGACATTATTAAGACTCGAGCTGCAAGTGCCAAAGCAGCGTAAGTATAACACCATCCACTTTCTCCCTTCATTTCTAACATGGTACACAGTCTCGAATTGGCCACTAACCTGTTGAAGATTCAGATGAAAGTAAGTTGCTGCAAGTGCCATATGGTCCAGTCTGACGAGTGCTGATAGGTCATCTCCTCGGCTCAAGGACCGATTCACCACTTTAGCATCATTCTAAGCACGTCGGCTAACTCCTACAACATCCCAGACGTAGCGCGACCCACTCTATCAATCGCGATATCATATCGACTGTGTCAAAACATCACCAGCGACATCGATCATATCAAAAGCTGACATCGCACAACCTTAGGACTACCCTGAAAGTCACTAAGATTCCCCTACACGACCATCAAACATCCCCGACCAACTTTGAACATGCTGCAATCGCGATCGAGCATCATCGAGCATCGTCGAGTGTCATCAATCGATATTGAGAAACTATGAGTGACATCGGGCGCCGCCTTCATTATCTAAATGGTGGAAGACCATGCACTAGGATGTATTCCAACTCGCACTCAAACCTGCTGATCATAGGTCAGCCTCATTCCAAGTCCCTATCGTGCACAGAACCCACTGGACGCATTATTGCGAGACTTAGCGCAGTTTATACACAAAGGACAGTCTCTTTTAGTTCTTTCCTTTTATTACTCTTTCATCATATGATATATATATCTTTCTTGTTCGGATTCCAGTCTCCTTTATGGCCTTGTGCCTTAACTCATATCTTTTGCCTCATGTTCTACACATGTTTCTCATTCCATTTTAGGAAGTTTCTTTAAAACATATAAAACTCTGTAGTATCTGCTTGAAAACAACAAGAAATCATCCTCACATATCATCTCGTATACAGTTCTAAGCATCCGATCAACTTTCTAAAACAAACTAAGTCTCTGCGGGTTTTCTCGATCGACGAGAAACCTCTGCAATCATCGCATCCTCAATCCTCCCTCGATCCTCTCATCATTAGTTCTACCAACCATTCCAACACTTCATAGCAGTTTGCCGCACCCTTCGTATACCATCGACCTCTCGAAAGGTCCCCATAATTCACATATTGACCATCGATGATAAAACTCATTCGCCGTCGATCTCGTTGATTGCCCTTGATATTGATCGATACTCAATCGGACCATGACAAACGCCTTCGTCTCTCATAACACTACCTTCATGACTAGTGTTAACTAGTAATCTT
Source organism: Tricholoma matsutake (assembly GCA_026075535.2). Lineage (NCBI taxonomy): Eukaryota > Fungi > Basidiomycota > Agaricomycetes > Agaricales > Tricholomataceae > Tricholoma > Tricholoma matsutake. Next base: position 11,856,146 of record AP026544.2, read on the forward strand.
CTCAGAGGTTTGACCACAAACTTTCAGACCATCTCGCAACCCTTCGCAAACATCATTGATTGCCTCATCGGCAGTTCTGGTGGTTTTCCCGGGTTGAGCATCATCATTTTTGGAGCCCACTGCGAGGGTGTTTGAATCATTTCATCGTTGGACCAACCTTGACTTCCTTGGCTTAGGCCAACACAAGCGAGAACCCTTCACATCAATTCTCACCACGCCTTCGAATCTCTCAAACAATCAGGAGATATTCTAATTCCAGTTTCCGAAGCAGAATCTACTCATCGTAGACTATTTCCTTCACTCATATCATCGCCTTCCACATCATCATCTACTTCATCATCATCATCATCGACCTCTTCATGTATCCTTCCAACAACTTCAACACCTCTACCATCTATTACACAAGTCTTAACCCCTACCCCTAGAGTCATCGCATTCATGACTACCCAAACTGTGATGCCAGCTTGTGGGCACTCGACCGCTCCGAAATTCGACCCGACTCAGCCTCGAGAGCTTCGACAATACTTTGAAGAGCTTGAACTATTATTCTTGACCTGCGGCGTTACTGAATCAAATCTCATGAAGAAACACGCTTGTCGCTACCTCGACATCGACTCATCAGAACTCTGGGAATCGCTTCCAGAGTATCAACCCGGCACATCATTCAACAAATTTAGAACAGCAGTACACAAACTCTATCCCGGTTTGGAAGACGATTGCAAGTGGAGCATATTGGGCATGGACAAATTAGTGGGAGAACAGCTATGCATTGGGATATTTGACGTGAGTGATCTAGGAATGTATTGTTGCGCATTCTACAACGTTACTCACTTTTTGCGAGCAAAGAATAGGATCTCGGAAGCCGAGCAAAGCAGGCTTATGTTCGAGGATTCCAACCTGGCTTATGGACTCGAATTGCTCGACAACTCGAACTCAAATTCCCTGACCATTATCCCGACGATCTGTATCCACTCAACGACATTCACGACACAGCAAAATTTGTTCTAGCAGGCTCCAACACATCGAACTCAGTAATCCACCAATCGACCTCTTCATCGCACTGGACATCGAACATCGGAAATATGGGCACCTCGTCACCTGGAACTATTACGATCAAAAGCGAAGATCTAAACGCGATGTTCAAACAATTCGCTAGCACCATCGCTACGCATATCGCAGGTACTAAAAATCCTCGCACTAATTCGGCAGACAGACAGGCACATATCGATGCACTCCTTTGCATATTTTGTGGTTTATCCAGACATTTTATACCTGACTGTATGGTTTGTCAGTCGTACCTGAATGAAGGGAAGTGTGGCGAAACGCGGAAGGAAAGATTGTACTTCCTAACGGAAAATTCACCCCTCGAAGTATCCCTGGCAGGTTTATCAAGGAACGCATCGATGAATGGTGGAAATGCAACCCAGACGCAACCCCAGCAGCAACACTTTTATTCAGCATCGCACCATTGGCACCTTCGACTTTGACTAGTTCAACCTCGGCTGCAATCACTTCGATAACAGAGTCCAACGCCGTTTCTATATTGGGATTGGAGACGAAAGGCATTTATCATAACTCGACGTTGACAGCTGACTCTGAAGATAGAATAGTGGCTCTCGAGCGCAAAATATTCGCGCTTTGAAGTGGTCAACCATTTTCGCGTCCGAACAAAGAGGTTCAAAATTTGGTTCCAGCCACGACAACTCCCATCCCTGCATCATCAACGTCTACTGGTACAGTCCCACCACCCTCAACATCTTCATCGACAATGGTCAACCCTTTGACTTCAACTACCGCTCCAACATCGACATCGACCACTTCGCCATCAACCACCATACCCCCAACGCAAACCTCGGTACACCCATACACGTCGGTCAGGGAGAATGCCTATTTGCCACCACACAAAAGGAACTTTGCTGGTGCATCAAAGGGTAAGGAAAAAGACGGACCATCGTATGTGACACAGGCACCGGTACAGAACAAGAAAATCATGCATGATATATTTGTGCGCTCGATGAAGATGCCAATCGTCATGCTGACATCTGAAGAACTACTCTCGCTTTCACCAGAGGTTCAAACAAAATGGAGAGAACACGTCACACCAAAATGAGTCCCACAATCTGGAAACAATGCAACGAACATGTTTAGTCCTGACGTGATCATCGTGCCTGACCCGTACGAGACTTATATTAGCAGTCTCCAACCCAGTGAAATCCCTCAGCCTTTCGTCGTCGCTAAAGAAACTTCATTGATTAGATCAGTTATTATGGATGTCCATGGTAACAACCAGGTAGAAAGCATCGTCGATCCCGGTTCCTCGATCATATCGATGGCTGAAGATGTTTGCCATGAACTCGGTCTAGCATACGATTCCTCGATTAGGCTTCCGATGCAGTCTGCTAACAGGACTGTGGACGAAACACTCTGTTTAGCATGCAACATACCCTGCGATCTTGGTGGAATCACCCTATACATGCAGATACATATTATTCGGGACCTGGCATACAATATTCTACTTGGACAACCTTTCGATGTCTTGATGGAAAGCGTCATTAGGAACTATTGGAACAAAGTGCAAACCATCACGATATGCAATCCTAACTCAACTCGGACCGCTACAATTCCCTCGATACCTCGATCACACCATCATCAAAAAGTAGTTTGAGAGGATTTTCAGTGTTAGAGAATGAAATTTCGGAACAGTGCGCTTTCATCATCTCGTTCAACTCTTCTAACTCCTCTATATTTATCGAGCGCACTGCAAATATCCCCGAAATCGACTCCTCCAAAGAATTATCTGTGACGCTTTCCGACTTATATTTATCTGCATGCGACGAGTTCCATGTTCCTCAAAATGCCTCGATGGTGTTTATACCTATGTGACCTTCTTCATCGTCAGTTTCCCCTTCCTCAGTTATTTCTGACAATCCACAGTCTAGTTATTTATCGACGAAGAAAAAGTATAAACCAGTCACACAGAAGGTCTGTCCAATTGTGGCCGGACTACCCGACCTGATCATTTTAGAATTATTCGATGCATCGAGGTCCACTAAATCCCCATCCTCCGATATTCAAACCAACTCCTCGATATAACCTCGAATGCAAAAACATCATCGATCGAAATCATCCAGGAGATTTCTTATGGCCTCAAGAACGAGACCTCATGCATGACTTCATTCAAAACCAGCAAGCAGGGTTCGCATGGACCGAAAACGAACGAGGAAGGTTTTGACCCAATTTCTTCCCCCCTATCGAGTTCCCAGTCGTCCCGCATACCCCTTGGGTCGAATGCAATATCCCCATACCGCCTGGTTTGTATGAACAAATTTGCAAGATGCTGAAAAAGAAGATCGAAGCAGGAGTCTACGAGTCATCGAACTCGTCATACCGATCATGATGGTTTTGCATTGCGAAGAAAGATGCAAAATTGCTCCGAATAGTCCACAGCCTCGAGCCGCTAAACCAAGTTACGATTCAGCACTCAGGCGTCATCCTGATCCCAGAGCATTTAGCCGAACAGTTTGGAGGACGCACTTGTGGTGGAATGTTGGATTTATATGTTGCATTTGACCAAAGGCTCGTATCTGAATCCTCTCGAGATCTAACGACTTTCCAGACACCATTCGGTGCACTTCGAATCATCACCCTACCGATGGGTTGGACGAACTCGGTTCCAATCCTACATGACGATGTAACTTTCATCCTACAACCCGAGGTCCCTCACATCACGATCCCTTATATCGATGACACACTGGTGAAGGGTCCGAAATCGGAATATCGAATGATCAGTGGGTCTTATGAAACAATCGTCGACAACTCAGGCATTCAACGATTTGTGTGGGAGCATTTCAAGAACCTAAATCGCATCGTCCAGCACATGAAGTATTGTGGTGGGATGTTCCATGGACCGAAATTATTTGCTTGTGTCCCCGACATAATCATTTTAGGTCATCGATGCAATATTCAAGGCCGAATGGCTGACCCGACATGTATCGATAAGATCCAGAAATGGCGTCCATGTCATACACTCACAGAAGTTAAGGCGTTCTTAGGAACGATTGGAGTTTGTCAAATTTTCATCCAGAGTTTCGCACATCGAGCAGCTCTGCTAATCAATCTTACTCAAAAAGATGTGCCCTTCGAATTCGGCCCATCTCAGGTAGCAGCACAAGAAGATCTCAAGCATGGGCTCCTAAACTTGCCAGCGATTCGAGCTATCGACTATACCTCGAACGCCCCAGTAATCCTCGCAGTCGACACATCGAGCATCGCCATCGGCTATTTCCTAACGCAATGCGACCGCGATAACCCTCGAAAGCAATATTACAGTTGATTCGGCTTGATCATGCTCAATGACCGTGAATCGCGGTTTTCGCAACCAAAACTCGAGCTTTATGGTCTATATCGAGCCCTTGGGGCACTTTGTTTATACTTGATAGGGGTACGAAACCTTATTGTTGAGGTTGATGTGAGGTATATTAAAGGCATGCTCTCAAATCCTGATATTGTGCCTAGCGCTAGCATAAACCAATGGATAGTCTCCATTCTAACATTTCACTTCACCCTAGTTCATGTTGCAGGTACACACCATGGACTGGACGGTCTTTCGCAATGTCCTCGACAAACTGAAGATGTCGATGTCGAAGTAGAAGAAGAATTCGGTGACTGGATCGACAAACTACACGGTTTTGTTCACCAAATCAACCCAATCTCGGTTCGACCATTCCCCTCTCACACGACTTATCCTACTTTCGCCCAAGCTTCGGATATCAGTAAGGGGGAGGACGTTTCGTACGAAAACATACCTAGATCGGACAAAGCAAAGAAAGACGACAAACGATTACTGCTTGTTTATAAATGGTTAGACGATATGGTGCGACCCCCACATCTATCAGACACAGAGTATGCTACCTTCGTGCGATATTGCACCAAGTTCTTCATAGATTCTGGCAAACTATGGCGAAAAGATCGTCATGGCGAACACAAGATCATCGCGATTCCAGAGCGTCGCATCGATATTATCTGGTCGTCGCACAACCATATCGGCCACAAAATGATCTTTGCCACGAAGTCTCACATCGCACTACAATTCTGGTGGCCCAACCTGAAAGCCGATATCGCATGGTACATCCGAACGTGCCACTACTGTCAGTTGTGACAAACACGAAATCTTCTTATTCCACCAATCGTCACCACACCTGCTCCTCTATTCGGAAAAGTCTATATCGACACAATGCACATGCCGCCTTCCAGTGGATATTGCTATATAGTACAAGGTCAATGTTCGATATCGTACTGGCTGGAGTTCAGGATGCTTTGCAATGAAACAGCAAAGACCATCGGCGATTGGATCTTCAAAGAAATCATTTGTTGTTGGGGCCCGCTTTATGAGATCATTACTGACAACGGCGCAGCATTCCTTTCTGCTCTCGAGTATTTGTCGAAGCGATATCATATCAATCATATTCGGATAAGTGGGTACAATTCTTGTGCCAATGGCCTCATCGAACAAGCCCACTTCGATGTATGACAATCGCTCTACAAGGCCGTCGATGGTGATCAAACTCGATGGTCGGTTGGGACCTACTCGGTCTTTTGGGCAGAATGGGTAACAGTTTGAAAACAAATGGGCTGTTCACCCTATTTTGCGATCACAGGTTCTCATCCACTCATCCCTCTCGACATTTCAGAAGTGACATATCTACAACCACCACCCGATTCAATACTCTCCTCCACTGATCTCATTGCCCGACGTGCTATCGCACTCCAGAAATGCTTGACCGATCTCGAGGTACTCTACTCTAGAGTCTACACCACTCAATGAGAAGCTGCGAAACGCTTCGAAGAAGTTCACAAGCGAACAATTCGAGACTACCATTGCGAAAAAGGTGACCTTGTACTCATGCAAAACACACAGATCGAAAAGGCTCTTAATCGAAAAATGCGAGCTCAATATCTCGGCCCACTCATAGTCATCGCAAGAAACTACGGTGGCGCTTATATTCTTTGCGAGCTCGACGGATCAGTTCTTCATCGACCAGTAGCAGCTTTCCGAATTCTACCCTATCTAGCACGGAAATCAATTCCCCTTCCTCCAAACTTCTTCGATATTGACAATCGTTGGCTCGAACAACTTCGAACAACATCAGACGTCGATGGAGACATCGACGAGGGCATTCCTGACCTCGACAAAGACAAATAAACCATTTTTCTTTTCTTTTTCTACTTGTGATATTGAAACAAACTCTCGATTTTATAACAGTGTACTATTACAAGTCGCGATATCGTTCGAAACATGTTTGCGCAAGCTCGACAGGGTTTTTCGGCTATGAAGGAGTTCTGAGCCTTTCCCCTATGTCTCATTTTGATGAATCGTCCGTCTTACTTTCTTTTTTTCTCTCTTTCCTATGTTTCTTTGCATATATCTTACATTTCCTGGCTTCAATCGCATGTGATATTTCTCATTTCAACCTTAGCTCGCTCAGACACACAAAAAATGATAAAATTAAAATGATAAAAACAGAATTCTACTGGGATTCCTCCCACTTCCTCTCCAACACCTCTATTTCCTCCATCAACACTTCCACTTCCAACTTCTTGTGCACCAGCACTTCCACGAGATATCGACGATGGAGTCTTGCTGCATCTGACTGCATCATTTCATCCTCCACCACCATCGATGCTTCCTCGACCATACCCACGACCTCAGGTTCGACTTCTCATGCTTTCCCTTTCCACTTTCCCTTCCCCTTCTCCTTCTCAGCCATCTTCAGCTTTGCCTTCACCATTTGTTTTGGCCCTCATCGAGTTTCGAGGGCCCGGCCTCTGCATTTTGGATGGGCTGGATAGCCCGAATGCATATGGCTAAGGAATCATACAGATTAGCAATCGTACTTGTGGATCAAAAAGGATCACTTACTACATCGAGGAGTAGACACCTCCATCGACTCCTCAGCACCCTTTGTAGCTCGTTTAGAGCCCGCTGTTTTCCTTGATTCGCCTTGACAGAGTCCTTGCCTCAATACTCCCTCCCAGTAGCACCCCTGCAGCCCCTGAGTGCATTTCTTGCACTTTGGGGCGCCCTTCTCGACGATGCATTCTGGAGCCGTTTTCAGCCCAGCACAACAATCACACTAAAGCAATATCGGGAGCGTGATTAGCTTGAACGAGACAACTACTTACTGGCCCATGGAAGGTGATCAGATCACCCTCCTCCAATCGCACCCGCTTTGCGACCACAGGTTCTTCATCCAACTCATCCTCACCTTCTTCCTCCTCATCCATCTCGTCCGCCTTCCTCTTCTCGATGACTTGCTCGATGACCAGTAGGTCGTCGACCAGAGGTGCTGCTTCATCCGCGGCCTTGTCCCGATCAATCGAGAGGCGCATCAGCTCGAGCGCAGCTGTACGATTGCGGAATTTGTCCTTTGAAATAGTTTTGGCCTGGACTTCAGCCAAGAAAGCTCAACATGCCTTGACCAGCACATCTCATCATTCCTCAATCCTCTTCGCTTTTGCCTCAATGGCCACCTGCTGAGCCTCCCTCTCCTCCTCTCTCTTCCTCTCTTCCTCGACCTTCCTTGAATACTCCACAAAAAGATACTTCCCACCCCACAAAACCCAATCCTCACGAGCGAATGGTACAAAGAGGCCGACTGCCTCGTCTAACCTTGCCTGCACATGTTGATCACATACCTCGTTGAACGACCCGATCAGGTCGTCGTATTCAGCGTATCAAACGAGATTAGGAAGCAGATAAACCCAAGAAAAGGGAAGGACATACCATTTTCTCACAAAAAACATGACCCCACACTTTGAAGTCCAACTCTTCAGCTTTGCCAGCCTCGGGCATTGATTTCACGTGTTCGAGGATGGGAAGAGCGAGTTCAGCAAGGATAGACATGTTGTTGAGGAGATGGATGGAAGAGATTGAATGAAAAGAGAAAAGTTCAAACCACGACGTGTCTTAAATCCAACTCGCACTCAAGCCTGCTGATCATAGGTCAGCCTCATTCCAAGTCCCTATCGTGCACAGAACCCACTGGACGCATTATTGCGAGACTTAGCGCAGTTTATACACAAAGGACAGTCTCTTTTAGTTCTTTCCTTTTATTACTCTTTCATCATATGATATATATATCTTTCTTGTTCGGATTCCAGTCTCCTTTATGGCCTTGTGCCTTAACTCATATCTTTTGCCTCATGTTCTACACATGTTTCTCATTCCATTTTAGGAAGTTTCTTTAAAACATATAAAACTCTGTAGTATCTACTTGAAAACAACAAGAAATCGTCCTCACATATCGTCTCATATACAGTTCTAAGCATCCAATCAAATTTCTAAAACAAACTAAGTCTCTGCGGGTTTTCTCGATTGACGAGAAACCTCTGCAATCATCGCATCCTCGATCCTCCCTCGATCCTCTCGTCATTAGTTCTACCAACCCTTCCAACACTTCATAGCAGTTTGCTGCACCCTTCGTATACCATCGACCTATCAAAAGGTCCCCATAATGTCACATATTGACCATCGACGATAAAACTCGTTCGCCGTCGATCTCGTCGATCACCCTTGATATCGATCGATACTCAGTCAGACCACGACAAATGCCTTCGTCTCTCATAACACTACCTTCATGACTAGTGTTAACTAGTAATCTTCTCAGCAGAACATCTCGCAACCCTCCTCTGACTCGTTGCAAACATCATCAATTGCCTCATTGGCAGTTCTGGTGGTTTTCCCGGGTTGAGCATCATCAGCGCCATGTAGAAGTTTTATCTGGAGTATCACACAGCCGTTGGATATGCCAAGGAAGACTCTACCGCAATGTGGCCATCTTTCAAGACGCTTGAGGAATGGGTGCCGGTCAAGAGTACAAAAATGGACATCTGTGCAAAAGTTTGTGCCCATTACCTAACCTACAACAAGGCGGACGACGTGTCCTTTGTGGATGGGCAGCCTGTGTTCCCGGAGATTGCGGTTACTCCAGAACAACCACTACAAAAGATGCGCCAAATCATCATCTTTCAGGAGTTTTCCTCAATGGCACAGCTACTACAAAATGTGCGTATCTCCAAGTCATCCTTCATTTCTTTCGTGTCTGACACTATCTATTGAGGTTCTCTGCCTATATGGGGTTGGGAGCCTTGCCATCAATGGCAAGATCTCCTTTGAAAAGCATGACAAGATAATTAGGCAGTTCCAAGACCCTAAGAACCCCATCATGAGTCCTCATCTTCTCCAGCTTTGGATCTCCTGGGCTTAACCTTTTGGTGGCTGATACTGTTATATTCTTCATGAGCATTGCCATTCCCCATTTGCCTGACATTCCATTGATATCAATTGTAAACCCACAGGACCAACCATGGTCTGCTCAAGACGAGAGACAAATACGTGGATGCACCCACCAACAGCCCCAGAGGAGTATTGTCAAAGTAATTTATCTCCTTGAAAATGACTCAGCTGATCTCCTGATGAATGGTGTGGCGCGAGACAAACGTGATCAGTTTGATGCCTTTGTCAGTAAGGAACTTTGAGATGGTTCATCCTCTCGTTTGTCATTACAGCCTTACAGATTCAAACTGAATTTGTAGAGTTGGAATAACTGTTAAAGGGCTGCATTCCCGACCTTCATGATGACACAAAGCCCGCCCTTTCTTCCACAAATCAGAAAAGGAGCAACAAGCCGATCATCATCAATGATGAAATACCCCACGTCAGGGAGCCAGATACCTCCATACTCCCATCAGACCCCAATACCTCTCTACTCCCATCGGATCCTGATACCTCTGTTTTCCCATCAGAACCAGATGTAGGTACTTCCGATGGAGAGGGGCTTAGTGACGCCACAAGCTCAAATATATTGGACGGCCTTCCATGTGAAGGTAAACCTTACATGCTATATAGGGAGGGTAAATTCTGATTTATTCCTTATGCAGAGGAGATAGAATTGGACAAGACAGAGAAGCCGATGCAAAGAAGACCCATAGCCGGCCACTGGAGGTCACCCCCAATTGCCAGTAATGCACCAAGCTCAAACATGTCAGACGACCTTCCACTTGAAGGTAAACCTTACGTGCTATATAGGGATGGTAAATTCCAATTTATTCCTTATGCAGAGGACATGGAATTGGACAAGACAGAGAAGCCAGTGAAAAGAAGACCCCTAACCAAATGCTGGAGGTCACCCAAGATCGTCATGGAAGAAGAAGGTACTGCCCTTAGTCCATTCCGGGCTATACACTACTTACAACATTGTTACAGATAACTTTGCCCCAATTCCCCTGGTCCTTCATGGAAGCTCCCCCTTAAACTCTGACCAAGAGAGCCCTCCACAAAAATGTTCATGACAAGGAATGATTGGGGCTGAAGGCAGGGCTCAAATAATGGCTGAGCACATCCAGCTGGAGCAGCAGCACACTACTTGTAAGTCTTCCACAATATAATTTCAAGGAGTGAAACGCGCTTATGTTTTATACCGCCTCTTTTACTGGCACGGAAAAAGGAATGAGTGGGGAGAACAACACCACATCAAATTCAATTGAGGTCAAAATAAACACGTAGAAGAATAAAACCACACACCGTGACAGCCCTCTCACATGCCTCATCAAGTCGCATTGCAGAGAAAAACAGGGGTGGGACCTCTGGGACCTCGTCAAACAGTTTACCAAGACAATTCCTCATCCCACCAGCAGAATCAAAAAAGACCAATCCTTTTGCTAAAAAACCCTCTACTACAGAAACCAATCTCCCCCAGATACCCCCCATGGCCAACCCCAATCCCTTTGCCCGCCCACCCATGCAACACAAGATTCCCAGTCGTCAACCTGGACAATTGGACAATGTTTCTGTGCCGCCAATGTCTGCTCTGAAGGGTAAACGTGGAAAGAAGTCTAAGCCCTAAGCTTATGGGCTCTAAATTTTTGATCTTAGATATTTTGTACAGAAAGTCATTCTGGGCTCACAGTTACATTTTTGCTGTACATTGTGGGTGCAGTATTTGTTGTACCCATTCTGGGATCCCAATTAAATTGTTTTTCTTGTGCTGTGTTCATCAATTCATTGTAGACATTCTGAGTTCACAATTACATTCTTGCCGTATATTTTTCATGTGCCATTTGTGCTGTAATAATTGTGCAGTGATCTGCAGCATTAGCCGCACTGTCTATGACATCAATGCAATGTATGCACATGCTCTCACAACAGTATGAGTCCTCAGGACAGTTGTAATGATACTCACGTTGCATTTCTGTGTACAGTACTCCTCAGACAATTCTTGTAATACAGCTTTACTTCTTTGTCCGCAACTTCAATGACAAACTGGACCACAAATGCCATACCCACCAAATAGTGGGATTGTGTGCAGTAGAAGTTCATAGGGATTGTATAATGGATGTTCAGAGCAAGGTGGAACATCTTGTCTTCTCCTATACTACGATGTGCATATGGTGTGAACTATAAATGCATTGTGTTCTATTTTTATACATGATGCATTTGTGATGCACTTGTGATGCACTAATGTGATGCACTAGGATTGACTATCCTAACACCAAATTACATGGGCATCCACAACTTCAATGATGAACTGCACAACACATTCCATACTGCAACAAATGTACTTGGGCATCCACAACTTGAATGACGAACTGCACAATGTACATCATACCTGCTGAAAACTACTCGTTCGTCCACAACTTCAATGATGAACTGGACAATGCATACCATACCCACTGCAAAACTACTTAGGCATCCACAAGTTCAATGATGAACTGGACATGCATACTGCACCGGGTGCAAGATTATTTCACTGTCTGCAACTTCAATGATGAACTGGAGAATGCATCCCATACCGCAGCAAATTTACTGGGGCATCCACAACCTCAATGACAAATTGGACAATGCATCCCATACTGCAGCAAATCTACAAGGGCATCCACAACCTCAATGACAAACTGGACAATGCACAACATACCTGCTGCAAATTGCTCCATCGTCCACAACCTCAATGAGGCCCTGTACAATGCATCCCATACTGCAACAAATCTACCTGGGCATCCACAACCTCAATGACTAACTGGATAATGCATCCCATACTGCAGCACAGTTACTTGGGCATCCACAACCTCAATGACGAACTGGATAATGCATCCCATACTGCAGCAAATTTACTTGGGCATCCACAACCTCACTGACAAACTGCAGAATGCACAACATACCTGCTGTAAATTACTCCTTCATCTGCAACCTCAATGAGGAACTGGACAATGCATCCCATACTGCAGCAAATTTACTTGGGCATCCACAACCTCAATGAGGAACTGGACAATGCATCCCATACTGCAGCAAATTTACTTGGGCATCTACAACTTCAAAGATAAACTGGACAATGCACAACATACCTGCTGCAAATTGCTCCATCATCTGCAACCTCAATGAGGAATGGTACAATGCATCCCATACTGCAGAAAATTTACATGGGCATCCACAAACTCAATGATGAACTGGAGAATGCATTTCATACTGCAGTATAACCCTAAGACATACATACCGTAGCTAGTACAAATTTACTTGGGCATCCACAACTTCAATGAAGCACTGGACCATGCATACCATACCCACTGCACATTGCTTGGGCGTCCACAACTTCAATGAACAACTGGACATACATACTGTACCCAGTGCAAATTTAATTACGTGTCCACAACTTCAATGAAGAACTGGACATGCATACCATACCCAGTGCAAATCTGTTTCTCTGTCCACAACTTCAATGAAGAACTGGACCATGCATACCATACCCAGTGCAAAACTATTTCTCTGTCCACAACTTCAATGAAGAACTGGCCATGCATACTGCACCCAGTGCAAATCTGTTTCTCTGTCCACAACTTCAATGAAGAACTGGCCATGCATACTGCACCCAGTGCAAATCTGTTTCTCTGTCCACAACTTCAATGAAGAACTGCACCATGCATACCATCCCCAGTGCAAATCTGTTTCTCTGTCCACAACTTCAATGAAGAACTGCACCATGCATACCGTCCCCAGTGCAAATCTGTTTCTCTGTCCACAACTTCAAGGAAGACCTGGCAATGCATAACATCCCCCATGCAAATATGTTTGTCTGTCCACAACTTCAATAAACAACTGGACCATGCATACCATACCCACTCCCAATTTACTTCGACCTCCCCAACTTCAATGAAGATCTGGACATACATACTGTACGCAGTGCAAATTATTTCTCTGTCCACACCTTCAATAAAGAACTGGACCACACATACCATACCTGCAGCAAATTTACTTGGGCATCCACAACTTCAATGAACAACTGGACATACATACCATACCCAGTGCAAATTTACTTAAGCGTCCAGAACTTCAATGCAGAACCAGACATGCATACCGTTCCTGGTGCGAATCTATTTCTGGGTCCACAACTTCAATGAAGAACTGGACCACACATACCATACCCACTGCAAATTTACTTGGGTGTCCACAGTTCAATGAAGAACTGGACATACATACCATACCCAGTGCACTGTGATAACAATCACATTCTTCCCATATATTTTTCTTTTGCTGTGTTTGTTGTAGATGTTCTGTATGCACAAGTATTTCTGTTATCCAGTTCATTTGTTCTGCAAATGTTGTGCAGTGATCTGCAGCAATACCCGCATTGTCTACAATGTCAATGGAGTGTGTTCCAATCCTCTGACTCCAGCACAACTCCTGGGGAGTGCTGCAACAAGTGTCTTTTTGCATTTTTCTGCTCTGTGTACTTCTGAGAAGTTCTGCAGATTCATTTGTGCTGTAATAATTGTGCCGTGATCTGCAGCATTAGCCGCACTGTCTACAACATCAATGGAGCATTCTCATCCTCTGACTCCACCCCAAGTCCAAAGGAGTGCTGCAACATGTGTCATTTCGCATTTTTCTGTTCTATGTAGTTCTGAGACATTCTGAAAATTCTTTTGTGCTGCAATCATTGTGCAGCAATCTGCAGCATTACATGCATCATCTATGATGTCAATAAAGTGTGTTCCCATCCTCTGACTGCAGCACAAAGTCCTAGGGAGTACTGCAACAATTGTCATTTTGCATTTTTTGTTTGGTGTACTTCTGAGGCATTCTGCAAATTCATTTGTGCTGTAATAATTATGCAGTGATCTGCAGCATTACCTGCATTGTCTACGATGTCAATGGAATGTATACACATGCTCACCCAAGGGTATGAGTCCTCAGGACAATTGCAACAATACTCATGTTGCATTTCTGTGTACAGTCCTCCCCAGACAATTCCTGTAATACAGCAGTACTGGAGATGTTGTGCAGGGATCCAATACATTACACACATCATCTACAATGCCAAGTGAATGCTTTCTCCCAATCCCCATCCCCTACTCCCCTTCCCCCACCACTCTACTCCCCTTCCCCCACCACTCTACTCCCTTTCCCCCACCACTCTACTCCCTTTCCCCCACCACCCTACTCCCCCTCCCCTAGTCCCCTAGTTTTCCACCCTACCCTACAATCTCAAATATATCTCCTAATAACCCGCATTGGCTCATTTGTGGGTGGTGGCATCGTTACCAGTAGATTATAACCTAGAAAGCTAAAGAAACAGGTTAGTTAGTTTATAAAAACAAAAAGCAAATGAAAAAAAAAACTTATGTAGGGCCCATCCAGTCGGCTCGTTTGTGGGTGGTGGTGATGGCGGATTGTGCGTGGGAGCAGTGGTGGTGGATGTCCACGCAGTGGTGGTAGTGGTAGAGCAGAGAGGAGGGAGGCGGCATCAACGGTGGTGGTGGTGGTGAGTGATGAGCTGGCACATTTGATGACACAGCTATATGCTTTGTCATACACAGCTGCACCATGGTACCTAATGCAAATAGATGATACCTTACACAAGGTACTGTGGTGTAATGGTTATATTGCATATTATAATTACATAAGCAACCTACAGGGATCTGGGTTCGATTCCTTTTCTTACACACTTTTTCAGTGGACTCCAACTGGACTCCACTGGACTCCCCTGGACTAGTCTGAGTGGAATCTGGTCGGACTGGACTGGGACTGGACTGGCAACTTTGCAGGCAGTTAGCTGGTGACCAGTCCCAGTGGACTCCAGTTGGAGTCCACTAGGAAAGGTGGGGGAGTGTAAAAACCTCCTGACCTACTATCAGCAGGTTTGGGCACGAGTTGGAATCCTTCCTGGCGCATGGTATTCCACCATATAGATAACAAATGCAGCACCTGATGTCACTCGTAGTCTCTCGATATTGATTGATAATGCTCAACAATGGTCAACAATGGTTGACAATGTTTGATCGCGGTCATGGTTTGTTCGAAGATGATTGGGGATGTTCAATGGTCATTTAGAAGGGGTCTTAGGGGCTTTCGACATAGTCCTAAGGTTGTGCAATGTGGTCTCTTGGTACGATCAATGTTGCTGGTGATGTTTCAACATGGTCAATATGATATTGTGATCAATAGACTGGGTCGCACTGCATCTGGGACCTCGTAGGAGTTAGCCGATGTGATTAGCATGTGGTTAGAATGACATATCGGCCTTTGAGCTGAGGAGACAACCTATCACCGTCAGATACTACTGTTCGCAATCAACTAGCACATATCTTCAATGAGCTGCATGGGAAGGTTGTTCATGAATTTGTGGTGAATAATCTTTGCTCAAACATGATGATCTTGCTTACCATACAATCTCTCACTCAGGCAGTCAAATTGAAAATCGCCTATGCAATGGATACCTGGATGACACCCCAAATGGTGTATATGTTTGCATGCACTGTTGCTTGCTTCATCAATGAAGACTGGGAAATCATTGAATGAGGAATCGATTTCAAACCGTTAGAAGACAAAGAACACAAGGGTTTGTATGGTGGGAAGGCGTCTGTTGACAGTGCATGCAAAATGGGTTGCTTTGACAAGATATGTGTTTCAACGGCTCACATGACATGCTGTTCCTGGTCCTGACTGATATCTGCACTGCATTAGTGTTTCCACTGACAATGCCTCTGTCAACAATGTGATCATCCAGACTGTCACTCGCATTCACCTTGCTAAATACGGAATCCTGGAATCACTGAATTTGCATATTCACTGTGTATGTCACATCATCAACCTTGTTGTGCAAACTATTCTTGCTGTGCTCGGAGAGGCCGATGACCCTGATGACATTGATTATTATGCGCTTAACAAAGAACAACCCTTGCATCTTGACCTTGATACAGACCCTGAACAATGCGAGCTAGATGAAGAACAATTTCCGAAGGAAATGGATGAAGATGAAGACGAGAACATCATCCTGGAGGAAGAGGAGAAGCTGAAAGCAACGGCAAGTCCATTGGCAAAGGTAAGCCTACTGCCTGTTCCCAAGATATACTTCACTTCATCCCTTGGCCAGCTATGTCAAATCACAATTAAGATTGTTTCAACTCCCCAATGCTGGCAAAAGTTTCAGAAATGCACAATTGAGAAATACTCAAGAAGGAATTCAGAGTGTAAGGATAGGCAGGAAGGGTTAGCTGTTGTCAGGGACATTCGCACATGCTGGAACTACACTTATGCAATGATATGCCAATCCCAGATCCTCCGAGAGGTTGGGTCATTTTGTTTCTTCAAGTTGTAGATGTTCAATATTTTGTATTTGCAGGCAATTGACGATTGGGTGAGGATGAGTGGGAGACATTGGGGAAGATTGCAGATATTTTGGAGGTATGAGACGCAATGCTTTTGCAGTTCAGCATTCATCATTGACCACAATTCCAGCCATTTACAGAGGTGACATTACAGATGTCAAATAGCAAAGTTCCAACCATCTCATTTGTCCTACCACTATACCACAAGATGTAAAAACATCTGGAAGCAGTTGCAAGCTCCATGGAATCCTCATTCAACATATGAAATGCCACCGAATGCAGTCTGGAAAAGCTTAAAAAGTATTCGGGTCCAGCGAAAACACACCATTCATACATTATTGGGACAAGTACATGATTTCCTTTTCTTGCCCTGTCCGATTTTGCTAACCTGTCATCATACAGTCCTCCACCCATGTCTCCATAGCCATTGGTTCGCCACCACCAGTGAATCTGATGATGAACGTGGTGCTCAGCAGGCTATCAGAAAGGCTGAGGTTATATTCAAATTTGTTGCCAAGTCCTACCTCAAAACACAGCCAGAACTGCCACTAGTCCCTGCTATTCCTAAGCTGGTTTTGAAGCCAGTCACAAAAACTCTCTCCTTCCTCGTGAGCACTTGCTCATTCCAGTGGCCAGCTGTTGCCATGACTGCAACAATCTCAAAGTGGACCCCACATGAAGCTCTCAATGATGAATTAACCTGGTATTTCAACTTTGAGGCAGCACCAGGAGATCAGGGTTGTGAACAATTGGCAGAAGATATATGGTTAAATCCACTTTTGTGGTGGAAGGTTTGTTGTTCTTCATCAGTTTTGTTTTGTAATTGAACAACCTGGTCAGGTGCATGCGGTTAAGTTTCCGGTTATTGCACAAATGGCGAGGGACTACCTTGCAATCCCTGCAACTAGTGTTGCCATCAAAGGGGTTTTCTCCAAATCATGTCACATCTGTGGTAACCTACGAAGCTCATTGAAGGAGAGGACTATTACCATGGCTCTCCTCACTAAGACTTGGATACGGAGTGGGTTATTTGACATGGAGCCACCAAAAGAATTACGGCGGAAGCATGGAGAAAATAGGAAAAAATAACTATATATATCATGTATATATACTGTTTATTATACATATATAGATAGTTAAACTGTTTATCCAACCGTAACTGTATATATGACCTCTGGTGGGTATACAGTTACTAAATGGTTGGAGCCTTAGTGAGCAGGGGCTCGCAGCAGTGGTGTGGGGTACCGGGGTTGAGCACAGGGTGTCCTAGGGTGGGTCCATAATTATAACATATTCATAACCTAAAATATAGTTGGTTAGCAAGAAGAAATACAAAGAAAAAAGAAAAAACTTACCTAGGGCCCAAATGACGATACTTAGACATCTTTTGGGCCCGGTTTCTGTCTTTCTGCTTCATTGATTGGTATGGGAGTGGCAGCTGTGGGTGATGATGGAGTGGTGGTGGTATGGGAAGGAGGAGGGAGGCATCATCAATGTCCTAGGAGTGTAAAGACCTCAAAGACAGGGAGATGTGGGGGAGAGTCTAGGCGAGGTGACACCAGGCAATTATGTCCATTTCATACATCAAAGTACTGTAGTGACAGGTTATAGCATGGTACATGTAGGATGGTAATTACAGGTCTGTGTGATATATAATGAATCCACGTGATGTTTCGATTATGGTGCGCAGTTCCTGGTGGCCCCTTTGCTGGTTGGGTGCATGCCCACTGGCCATATTGTTGTGCCCCCCTGCTGCAATGAATCCTTTTATATCTAGGTAATAGCATGGGTATGGGTAACCTGCATGGGTCATGGGTATGGGTATCGGCGGGTACAGGTACGGGTCACCCATCGTGTACCCATGACCCACCTAGTACCCATCACTTACAGGTCTCTTTACAGATTTCAGCACTCATATGAGTGCCTACAATCTTTTATATACTTAAATACTATGTAATTAACTTAATATACATATTACTTAGGGGGAAGCAATGCCCCAGAAGAGAGGGGAGCTGGTGGAAGCAGGGTGTTATATATAAAATAATGTTTGTTACTGTTTGGTTCCAGTAAACGAATGCAAATGCAATGCACCGTTTACTAGATCACATTGTTATTTATTACTATTTGGTTCCAGTAAACAGCCAGAGCCATTGGTGATGCCGCCTCTCCCTCATCCACCTACCACCACCCACCCCTTCAACTCCATTTCCACTGCTCCCTCGCCCTTCAATACACCAAACACAGCCATGGCCAATGGACAGACAATGGGCCCAAATGCCGATGTATGGCATTTGGGCCCCATGTAAGTTTTTCTTTTCTTTTTTCTTCTTTTTACTAATTATTTTAATTTCATTTTTAGATTATAATTATCTTGTAACAATGGACCCAACCCCACTATCCCACCCTATACCGCCGCTGCAAGCCCCTGCTCGCAGGGTGGATCACAATGAACCAGGGGGGTAGGATGACAACAATAACAACAGGGCAACGACAACAGGACACCAATGACAGGACAACAACAACAACAACAACAACAACAACAACAGGACAATGGCGACCAGGATGATGACCAGGACCAGACAACAACACTGTGGGATGACGGCGCAAACCCAGCACCTGCCCCAGCCATGGCGAGCAACTGCTCATATGGGGGATTGTGGGTGCTAATGACGGCGACAATAATGACCATGACCGGATGATGACACCGCGGGATGACAAGGAAGGGGACAAGGGGACAAGGAGAAGGAGGGGATGAGGGCAACCACGACAGGCATGGGAATGACAGCAAAGGGGAAATGACAGCAAGGGGGGAACGATGGTGAGGGGGGAATGACAGCAAGGGGGGAATGGCGAGAGGGGGGGAACAGTAGTGAGAACAACAGCAAGGGGGGGGAACGACAATGACGAACGACGGGGAACAACCCAGCACCCGTGCCCAGCCCTGCAAGCCACTGCTCATGGGGTGGATCACAGGTGCTAGCAGCCGACAACAAAGGGCAACAGAATGGGACAGGATGACGGGGATTATGATGGGGACGACAATGGCCCCAAACTCACAACCACCCCCTCTCACTCGCAAATGCGAGGTGGGGGTGGTCCTTAGCATAATTATATAGTTATTGATATAGTTTCAATAGAATTAATTTAATTTATATGCTTGGTATGAAACCCGCGTGGGAATTGACACCTGCTGGTACCCACCTGTACCCGCCGTGTGTCAACCCATGGGTCGACGGGTTACTACCCATGCAGGAATGGGTACGGGTCGAGCTCTGGGTACCCACAGAAGTACCTGTGCCATTGCCTATTTATATCTGGGGTTCTTCCTGTCGATCAATCCATCACCTGTTCCTGAAATATGATCAGGGAGCAGTAGTTTGTCTGTTCTTAAAATAGACATTACTATGTAATGATTGAGTGTTCTGTTCTTTGTTGACAGTTCTTCTATGTTCTGTCTTCCATCAATTGGGTGGTTGCTATGTTTGCCATAGAATATGTTTCTCAAATTTCATGGAAATATATTTTTATTTCATTTTTTATTTATTTCATTTTCCTTTCCCTTTTTTCATGTTGTGTCATTATTGCAGCCCTCAACTTGGCAAATTGATATGTAAGTATCAAAAAACATATTTTGGTGACATGTGTTCAAGTGCACAACCTTTCAACTATGGTCTAGTTACAAGGTATCTGGGTCAAATCTGGGTTTGCAAAACTTTGCAAACTCCTCCCCTTTCCACAATAGGTTCTGTCCATAGCATATATCCACCTTGGGCAACCACTGCTGTAGCTAAAAATATGCTATCCCTTGTGCCAGTTGCTCCACAAATGTTGATCACTGTCCATTACAGCCATCAATGGATTTCCTTATTGAGTTATTGCATCATCGTGATGGACAATTCGGCTCCATCCAACATTGCCATCAATGCTACCACGATGTGTTGCACTCGTCGTTCCTGACAATGAGCACACTGTTCCATTCATTCTGGAACCTTTCCTTTTGCTTTCTTTGATAGATAACACTTAATGGTGTATATAGAGTGTTTATTAACAGTTATTTCCACTTTTCTACCTATATTCAGCCTGCAGTAAGCTTGCTCCCCTGATCAGGGGATGAGAAGGGGTCTCTTCTCTTGATTGAGGGGCTCTACTATGTATACATTGATAGATAATGATATGTATAGCTATATACATGACTGGGATAGTTCTACATGAGTAGGGAAGGTGTGAAAGAAAGAGAATCAACAAGGATGATGAGAGTGGGTACTGTCTACTGACCTTGTAGGTCCTCTACTACAATGGGGGGTTATGTGGATGGGTACTAGCATGTACTGAGGGGTAGGGAATGAGATTGGGAGAACTGGGGAGCATTGGTTGGGTGTCAGGGCAGCTATATGGGGTAGTGCTGTGCTTGGCCGGGCCTCAGGCCATGAGCCAGGCCAAGCTGGGCCCAAATAGGCCAAGCCAAGCCGGGCCATGATGATGGCTTTGTAGTGGCTTTGGCCTGGCTTGCATGGTTGAAAAGCCAAAGCCAGGCCATCAGGCCATGGCTTTTCAGTGAGTTGTATTTCCACAAATAAGTACTACATTTTCGACTGGATTTTCGTGGTCATCAAACCTTAAACTTGAAGCTATACAGCAAAACACTGACATAATCAACATTTGTGATGACTCAGAGCTCCTCGAGAACAATATCCGAGACAACAGCAAGCCCATTACTGTCATGTCATTTGCCTGACTTTGCAACTTTGAGTCAAGCAACAGCAACATCCTCAACACACAGAACAATGCCGCTGAGCTTCCATAAGTCCAATCCTGCCGCCTGAGCTGTGACTAACAAGAATCTTCTTCACAGGGGCTACAACAATGAAGAATGGCTGCAGCAATGGGACCACAATGGCAACAGCAATGGCAATGACAGCAACATGACAATGGGACATAAGAGACTCTCGAGCTCTGGTATGTTTTACTTTCTTTTACTTTCTTTTTCTTACTGACATTTTCGTTATTAATAGGCTATGACAGGGCCCACAATGCCCCTATCTACATCAACTATGTCAATGCTGGGAATGAGGGACACAGCAGCAACAGGGGCAATGGTGCTTGGGCCCAGCTCACTTTCTTTCACACCCATTGAGAGATTAATTTTGCTTTTGCTACAGGACAAAACTTCTGTACAGTTGGGAGATAACATGTATGCCAATGCCAGCAACACAACCCAGTGCCACAAGATGGTGAAACAATGACATGCAAATGTCCACATAGAAGCCAATGACAGTGAAACAGCAAAGATTGAGGTGTGATGTGGGCAGGGAGGGACTGGGGTCAAGAGGACAATACCTTCCAAGTCCCAGGTATCTTTTCCTTTTGCTAACTAACTAGATTCATCTTCTAACACTAACACTGATGGGGAGCACTAGGAACCCAACCAACCCTCCCCTGCATGACCAAGGAGGTGACAGCCCACCACACCACAACACCCGGGCAAACCTGGAGGTTCCCAGGTTGGAGGTGTGTAACATTTTTTTAAAACATGGTTTATGTACACTACTAGCAACTAAATACATGCAGGGGGACAGCAACAATGCAGGACAACATCCTCATGCAGCAATGGGGAGGGACAGCCACACTACAGCAACAGTGGGGTGGCACTCTGACAACAAGGGGGAAATGGTGCCTGCTGCCAATGGTGACAGCGCTAAGGATGTTTTAGTGTCTGCTACCTTTGTCAATGTCATGTACTATACAGTAGTAATAATTACAATGCATATGTTAACAAAAAGACAGTCCTTTTGAGAGACTACTGCTGAAAATGTATTTTTACATACAAAAGCCACGGCCTGGGCCAGGCCAAGCCTGAGCCAAGCCATGAGTGGCAGCTTTGGCCTGGCCTGGAGTTTGAGGAAGCCAAAGCTGCCCCAGGCCAGGCCAAAGCCATGGCTTCCAGGCCAAGCCAGGCTGGAACAGCACTAATATGGGGAGGGGGAGAGATTATCAGTTATGGTGACTTACCTGCATTCCTGGGCCTTGCCCTTCCAAAATGCGAATAGATATGGCATTTAATAGTCATAATAAACAGTGTTAGAGACCCATAAATAGCTCTGTGGCAGTCAGAGTGAGCAGAAGAGCACATAATAGGTCAGGAGGAGATATATTTACCCTGTGACATCCGTGGCACCAAAATGTTCGCTTTTTTCGAATTATAGGTCTAATGGTAAAGTAGAACAAAGGTTAGTATGTGTTATGGCATGGGAGGAAGCTCCTGGCTCACCAGTGCATTGGTCTCCCATCAGCAGATGTTAGAATGACTCAGTATGGAGCACACACCTTTCCTATCATTCAAAGGACACTCAGAGCATGTAATATAGTTCATTGCCATCCAGAACCTGCCAAAATACAATCCCCATAACCCTAAACCCATGCCGATGCTTACTTATGTTCACCTGATCCGAAATCTGTGTAACTTCAAGTGCAACATCAATCTAAAATTCAGCCTGAGGAGACCACAGCCAGGTAAATGACGTTGGTGTAATAGCAGTAAGGGACCACTAAACAAGAAGATGAAATTTTGCAATCTTGCGAGGAAGTCAGTGACATGTGTATATGTAGTATGTGTACATGTGTAGTAACTTGGTAGTAACTTTAGCACAACTTTGACCATTTCAATGCCATTGTCTGACTTTTACTCATCTCCCAACCTCCTGACAGAATTCAACAACAAATATAATCTAATATGGTAAAATATCATGTACCGACACTTTTTAGACCCTTGGATTGTTGGGATAGGCAATCCAAGCCCATGGTCTGAGGCCAGATGCCAGATATTATTAATAGAGCAGCTGTTTTGATACATGTTCTATTTATAGCACAGTTACATACAGCCATAGTATAGGAGAAAGAATAAGAAGTTCCTTGTCTCGTTTCCCCCACTTGTCTCTAAGAGAATTAACTCTTCTCTGTTCGTTTCCCAGCCTGATTTCCAATAGGTTATGGGCCCTGGCAGATTTTTCTAGGCAACAATTACTACTATGACAAATACTCCTGATGTCGAGGAGCAAGGGGAACAACAACAAGAGGAAGAATATTATATGCCCCCTAAACATGCAAAAAGGGTCTATCACAGCAGTACCAATGCGCTCACTGGAGAACTCAATGAAGATGAAGATTTACCATCTATCAAACTAATTTGTACCAAAGAATATTTGAACATAAACAGAATCGCTGATTGCAACCACTTGACAGACGAGAACTGGCACGAATGGAAAGAGAGGATGAAGAGGGTATTTTTCAATTGCAATATTACTGGGTATGTTAGAGGGGATGTTGAACGCCCTAACGAGAGTATCGATCCCAAAGGCGCATGCAACTGGTACAAGAACAATTCTTGGGTGCAACAAATTATTATTCATAACATCACCTCCTCGCAAATGAACCACATCGGGTCCAAGAACTCTGCAAAAGAAATGTACTCTGCACTCTCGGTAACTCACAAAAATAAGGCACATCAAACTGTTAATCATATTCAATGCCTATTATACAAGACCAGATTACTCGATGCTGATGACCTCCTAAAACATCTGGATGTTCTCAAATCATATCGCGACCACATAAACAGATTTTTTAATGAGGAATTTCATGTCTCTGACACATGCTTCAAAGCGATCATATCTGCATCCTTACCTTCATCGTGGCATACCTATGTTGAACCTTATAATGGGAATGCCAACGATGCAAATGATCCTGACCCTAAATGGTGCTTAACCTCTGACACATTTATTGGACTGTTACAGGAGGAATACAAGATACAGTTGCCCAGATCTAATAATGGGAATAATAAAAATGGTACTATGGGGAGCATAAATCTGGTGAAAACCCAGAATGCTAACAGTGCTAGTAAATCCCTAGAAGATCGAATCTCTGATCAAAAATCCTCCTTACAGGCTTATTGCAATCATTGTAAACATGCCAGACACTGGACAACCAAATGCCATAAATTTGAAGGGAACAAATGTGGGAACTGTGGAAAGATTGGACATCAAGCAGATAAATGCTGGAGTAAGAAGAAGGTAAAGGACAAGGCAAAGAAGAAAAAGAAGGATGCAGAAGAAACAAATGTGGAAGAAGAATATATTATGTTCCAAGCAAATGAAGAGCAGTACAACTTCGATACCTATGATGCTTGTAACGCTGATGCAAATGATGAGCGATTGATCTATTATGATTGGTTAGCAGACATGGCAACAACATCTCATGTTACGCATCAAAGAGAAGCATTTACCAATTACACACCTATGAGGAATATTTCCATAATGGGTGTAGGCAGTAAAGAAGCATTAATATCAGGGTGTGGAACTGTTGAATTAAAATCAACATGCAATGGCACTGACTATATTCTGCATTTGCAGAACATTCTTCATGTGCCTGGAACACAAAGTAATGTAATTTCATTGGGGTGATGGGATGCAGCTGGTGGACACTACAATGGTTGGAATGGAATAATCACACTCATCACAAAAGATGGAATGGCAGTAGCACAAGGAACAAAAATATGCAAACATCTATATCACATGAAGATGGTTATTAGACATCCCACACCATGCAATAAAATCCAACCTCATCAAACATTTGTCAGAAATAATACACTACCTACATGGGAAACATGGCATCGTCACTTTGGACATGTTGGATATACCGGGCTTCAAAAATTATTGGACAGAAAAATGGTTGATGGATTTATTGTGGACAAGAACTCCCCTAAGCCTGATTGCGTTGCGTGCACAGAGGCAAAACAACACGTCAAACCATTCCCAAAATCATCAATCAGAAATACCGAACCTGGTGAATTAATGCATATTGACTTATGGGGAAAGTATGCAATCCGATCGATCAACGGCAATCAATACTCCTTGTTATTTGTGGACAATGCCAAGAGATTTGCAACCGTCGAATGCGTCAAGCAGAAATCTGATGCAGCACAAGCCATAATAAATTATTTGGCACATTTGAAGACTCAAGGGAGGAATCCAAGGGGTATTCAAATTGACAATGGGAAAGAATTCGTAAACGAGAAGTTGGAAAGTTGGTGCAAGGAACGCAGTATGGAAATTTGTTACACTGCACCATATTCACCTTCACAGAATGGTATTGCTGAACGGATGAACCGTACACTGGTTGAACTCTCTCGAGCAATGATAATCGCCAATGACCTTCCCGAATTAATCGATCATTCACCAAAAATTTCCTGAAATCTACACCATATGAAGGGGGGTATAATAAAACACCAAACATCTCTCATTTATGTGAGTTTGGTGCACCTGTATGGATTTTATTACAGGGACAACAGGTGGATCGAAAAATGCAGGCAAAATCTAAACGGCACATTTACGTTGGTTTTGATGATGGTGCTTAAAATATTATAATGCCGAAACATGCAACATCCTCACCTCACGAAATTTCAAGCAGATGACACTTCCAGAATCGACTCCAATCCCCGAGGGCATCAACTTTACACCCAATAGTCAACACGAGGGGAAGTCTGTGGGGGATGCGCCACCTATGGGTGTAACAGGCTCGGATGATATAACTCCGACTCTTGATCCTGGCAGCAAAAAGCATAAAAGAAATTTATTGGAGGATGATATAGACATAAATTCTCCATGGAAGACTCGTGGGATTCATATCAATTATAAAAACCTTCAAGATCCTTATTCAGTAGAAGAAAAGGAAGATAACTCAGGTACAGAGCAAGACTTGTGGCCAAAGGATGCACGCAATGTCCAGGGTATGATTATATGGAAACATTTTTGCCTGTGGTCAGAATGGACACTCTGCATGCAATTCTGGCTTTAATACTGATGCAAAACCTTAAATTGCAACAAATGGCGCATATCTCAATGGCACATTACATGAAACTATCTACATGCGACAACCTGAAGGATATGAAGATGGAATGGGCTGAGTTTGTAAGCTGGTCAAACCATTATATGGATTAAAGCAAGCTGGACAGGAATGGAAGAATGAACTCAATGGGAAACTCAAGAATCATGATTATCAACGCTTAACATTGGATCCATGTGCATATATTTGACGAGATGGCAGTGACTATGGTATTCTAACCATCTGGGTTGATGACTCGCTTCTATTTGCATCATTGGATCAAATGATGGATCACATGAAGAATGCACTAAGCTCAGAATGGGAAGTTACAGATCTAGGGGAACCACACAAGATTGTCGGCATTGAAGTAATGCATACCGACAATTCTATCTCCATTCCCCAACAAAAATATATTGAGAACCTTCTTCACACAGAAGAGATGCTGGATGCAAACCCTGTCGCTATGCCCATGGACCCGAATATTAAATTTGCACCAAATTCGGACAACAGTGAATTAAATCGTAGCAATTCATACACTAGATTGCTGGGGTGTTTACAATTCATCTCAAATTCCACAGGACCAGATATTAGCTTTGCAGTCAACAAACTAGCTGCTTACACCGCTAACCTGGGTCTTCAACACCACAGTGCAATAAAGCGGATACTCAGGTACCTAGTAGGTACGAAAACTCTGGGGATAACTTATAGAAAAACCCCCGATGAAACTAATACTAATAACCTCTTCCATGGTTATGCTGATGCTGCTTTCGCAAACACCGATGACCATAAATCTACTACTGGCTACATCTTCCTAGGATCAGGGGGAGCGATCATGTGGAAATCACAGAAGCAAACCATGATCGCACTTTCCTCAATGGAAGCAGAATATGTAGCTCTCTCAGAGGCTGGACGTGAAGCAACATGGCTCAGAAATTTGTTCAGTGAACTTGGATTTCCTCAAAATTATCCAACTATTATTAAAGGCAACAATGACAGTTCTGTCATATTAACCCACAACCCGCAATTCCATCAGCGATCAAAACACATCGCCTTACGTCATCATTGGGTCCGAGATCTCGTAACCGATAAAATCCTCAATATTCAACATTGTCGTGACCTGGAACAAACAGCGGACACATTAACAAAGGCACTATTGAGGCCCAAGTTTACGCAACATAGGGTGGAGATGGGAATAAAGTTGATTAAGTAACTCAATACCTTTCCTCACATGTGACTTGGTTTTTACCCACAGGGTTTTCCACCACACAGAGGTTTTAACACACCTGAAAGATAATCCAGTTAACCATTCCTAATAACTCAAACCATGCTTGGCTTGAAGGGGAGTGTTGGGATAGGCAATCCAAGCCCATGGTCTGAGGCCAGATATTATTAATAGAGCGGCTATTTTGATGTATGTTCTATTTATAGCACAGTTACATACAGCCGTTAAGAGAAAGAATAAGAAGTTCCTTGTCTGGTTTCCCCCACTTGTCTCTAAGAGAATTAACTCTTCTCTGTTCGTTTCCCAGCATGATTTCCAATATGGATAACCATGATGGAGTACAGTGGTGTTCCTGTCATTGTTGATTCCGTTGCTGAGGCGTGGGAACTTGTGGCAGTACTACCAACTTCACCTCGTTTTTTTGTACCACCATTCACAATGATCTTCCAATACCTCTGAGGTGAAAACATCATTGTATTGTAAGTTTTTCTTGTTTTGTTGTGTTTTTCTTTAGTAACTAACTATTTTCAATTACAGGTTCTAATTATTTTGTAACAATGGTCACCCAGCCAGGACACCCGGACCAACCCCAGACAACGGCAACATGCACAACAACAACAACAACGTGACAGCAACAGCGATGGGGCAATAATGACACATGAAGAACTGGTACAGGAGACAGCAACGGTGGCGTACAATGAAGCAAACAAGAAAAACAGCCCAAGAGACATCGACGATGCCTCTTGGGCTGTAAGGCAGGTTGTCCACTGCGCTGGTTGCTGCTAGTGCTTCATAATAGAAGATCGTCTTGTCAGTTTGGTATGCAGGGACTGGTGAGTAAAATCCTTGCCGATGGCTAGGATACCAGAAAGCAAGTCCCTCCATGCAGGCGTCACAGAAAATGATTTTGTCTGCATCTTCAGAGTTCCAACTGACCGTAGATAGCAATCTGACTCCCAGAGAGTTACGGAGTAGCCTCATTGCCCATTGAAGATCTGACCGAACCTCGTTGTTCACCCAGATTTTCATTAGTGGTTGGTCCTTTCCTGCAATTTTTGGGTATAAGTTATTCAGAGCCAGTCGAATCATCGGGAAGACATTGAAGCTCCAAATCATCCAACCCGCTAATCTCTGCCAGCATCGCAGAGTCCAAGAGGCCCCCTTCTTCTTTACCACTCATGCTGTGAATGCTTTGAGTTCTGACAGGAGGTCGTCCAGGGCCTGCACGGGGAGTGTGAACATCAGACTGTTAGCGTTAATCTCGATCCCAATGATTGTCAGTTTGCCTCCAGACAGTTGCTTATGGGGTTCGTGAGGGATTCCCAATTCGTCCCAAAGGGACAGAAGTTCGGCTTGGTTCCTCAGCATATACCTTTCGTACCAATGGTACCACATGACATTGTCTTCTTCGTTGATGCCAAAAGAGTTGTCCATGTAGATCCAGAGGTCAGCAATGAAGTGTATGTTCTTGGCGATCCACGTCATGAGCCCATTGAAAGAAATATAAATGCCGGCTGATCCATGCCCACCAAAACAATTATTCCTGTCAAGATCTCGTTCGCCATCGATTGTGACCACTTGCTTGATTTGCCATAGTGGGTGCATCAGCAGCAGCCTGTACGCCTCTGCCACATCTGACTTGTAGAGAACAAATGACTGTTCAGGTTTGGCTCAATGATGTGCAAGCAGGCCTTCTCCCAAGTGTTGCATGTTGTCTAGTGGGAAGCCCTTGATGTCTTCATGCCTGATCATGGAATTTGGAGAGTAAGGACCAGTGCTTTGGTTGATCTCCATTTGCAATTTCTCCGTGTGTGGGTTTGGGACCACATGGATAGGCAAAGCGTGCATTCCTGGGAGGAGATCTCGACTGAAAGATCCAGAGAATCTCCCCTTTGTGCGCTCATGATCCCTCTGTTTCCACAGGAAGGCAATCTCTACCCTTTTCATCGGCACTCCCAGAGACTCATCAACAATGTTCGGGCAGGTGTCGTAATGCATGTTTGCCCAGGGCCAGAAACCTTCCCAGAGCCCTCTGCAAACTGATTCTATGAAAGGTCGATTTGGATGTGATTTGAGTAACTCTTCGAAATGATCGACGTTGATTGGGGTGGCGACCTTGAAGAGGTGACAGTTGTTCTTAATAGTATTTGTGGCACTAACATTGGCCAGTTTGATTGAGGGGACAGCTGGTAGAGGTTTTGCAGTCTCAGTCCAGTCGGCAAGGCAAGGTGGTGCAGTCGTATTGCCAAAATTAGTGTCCTCTTCACTGCTCCACAAGTTGTATCGTAGGTACTTTGGCTGCATCCCATATGCTACATCAATTCGGCTGAGTGCAGCTACTTTGTCCATGTCCTGACTGTTTGCATTTGAGGCAGGTGTGTCGGTATCTGCATGAACTGGCTGTGCGGCAGCAACCTTCTGCTGTATTAAATACCACCCTGGGATTGTCACGGATCGTAAGGGTGATCATGTTGCGGTGGCCCAGGTTTCACACAATTTGCCTCCCAAGTACAACAATCAACTTCCAACCCAAGATATTGTTCCAAGCGCCCACCTCGACGCGACCAGCCATATCAACACTGGAAAACCAGACTGGTTTCACAAGAGTCAGGTTAGGCTTGACAAGCAGGGTAGAAAAGCGAACTTCGTTGACAGAATGAAACTCAAATTTCAGCAGTGTATGTGATGTGTCATCTCCTCACCGCTAAGGCAGACAATGACAGTTTCTTTGATTCTCCAGGGAAAAACAAGTGAGGTCTGCAAGCAGGCAATTAAGTCCATTTCATACATCAAAGTACTGTAGTGACAGGTTATAGCGTGGTACATGTAGGACGGTAATTACTAGTCTCCCATAGTCAGACAACAATGATGTAGATGACAGTCGATCTACTTCAATTGTAGGTAATTACAGGTCTGCGTAATATATAACAAATCCACATGATGTTCGGATTATGGTGCGTGGTTCCTGGCGGCCCCTTGCTCGTTGGGTGCATTCCCGCTCGCCATTTATGTTTGCCATAGAATATGTGTCTCAAATTTCATAGAAATATATTTTTATTTCATTTTTTATTTATTTCATTTTCCTTTCCCTTTTTTTCATGTTGTGTCATTATCGCAGCCCTTGACTCGGCAAATTGATATGTAAGTATCAAAAAACATATTTTGGTGACATGTGTTCAAGTGCACGACCTTTCAACTATGGTCTAGTTACAAGGTATCTGGTTCAAATCTGGGTTTGCAAAAATTTGCAAACTCCTCCCCTTTCCAAAATAGGTACTGTCCATAGCATATATCCGCCTTGGGCAACCACTGCTGCTGTAGCTAAAAATATGCTGCCCCTTGTGCCAGTTCTGCAAATGTTGATCACTGTCCATCACAGCCATCAATGGATTTCCTTATTGAGTTATCGCCTCATCATGATGGACAATTCGGCTCCCTCCAACATTGCCATCAATGTTACCGCGATGCATTGCGCTCGTCGTTCCTGACAATGAGCACACTGTTCCATTCATTCTGGACCCTTTTTCTTTGCTTTTTTTGATAGACAACACTTAATGGTGTATATAGAGTGTTTATTCACAGTTATTTCCACTTTTCTACTTATATTCAGCCTGCAGTAAGCTTGCTCCCCTGATCAGGGGAGGAGAAGGGGGTCTCTTCTCTTGGTTGAGGGGCCCTACCATATGTACAGTGATATATAATCATATGTATAGCTATATACATGACTGGGATAGTTCTACATGAGTAGGGAAGGTGTGAAAGAAAGAGAATTGACAAGGATGATGAGAGTGGGTACTGTCTACTGACCTTGTAGATCCTCTACCACAATGGGGGGCTATGTGGATGGGTACTAGCATGTACTGAGGGGTAGGGAATGAGATTGGGAGAACTGGGGAGCATGGGTTGGGTGTCAGGGCAGCTATATGGGCAGGGGGAGAGATTATCACTTATGGTGACTTACCTGCATTCCTGGGCCTTGCCCTTCCAAAATGTGAATATATATAGCATTTAATAGTCATACTAAACAGTATTAGAGACCCATAAATAGCTCTGTAGCAGTCAGAGTGAGCAGAAGAGCACATAATAGGTCAGGAGGAGATATACTTACCCTGTGACATCCGTGCCACCAAAATGTTCGCTTTTTTCAAATTATAGGTCTAATGGTAAAGTAGAACAAAGTTTAGTATGTGTTATGGCATGGGAGGAAGCTCCTGGCTCACCAGTGCATGGGTCTCCCATCAGCAGATGTGAGAATGACTCAGTATGGAGCACACACCTTTCCTATCATTTAAAGGGCATTCAGAGCATGTAATATCATTCATTGCCATCCAGAAGCTGCCAAGATACAATCCCCATAACCCTAAACCCATGCCAATGCTTACTTATGTTCACCTGATCCAAAATCTGTGTAACTTCAAGTGCAACATCAATCTAAAGTTCAGCCTGAGGAGACCACAGCCAGGTAAATGATGTTGGTGTAATAGCAGTAAGGGACCACTAAACAAGAAGATGAAATTTTGCAATCTTGCGAGGAAGTCAGTGACATGTGTATATGTAGTATGTGTACATATGTGGTAACTTGGTAGTAACTTTAGCACAACTTTGACCATTTCAATGCCATCATCTGAATTTTACTCATCTCCCAACCTCCTGACAAAATTCAACAACAAATATAATCTAATATGGTAAAATATCATATACCAACACTTTTTAGACCCTTGGATAACCATGATGGAGTACAGTGGTGTTCCCATCGTTGTTGATTCCATTGCTGAGGCATGGGAACTTGTGGCAGTACTACCATAGTACTAACACAATGGGCAAGCCTTGAGGCAGTTGATTCATAGTTGATCCATAGTTGATTCGTGTTTGACTCATGTTTGACTGGTAGTTGTCATTTGTAGTGATGTAATATACTTTAGTAATAACAATTCATTTCATGAGTGACATCGACACTGAATGTTTATCATCCAGTTCATGCCAAGTTCATGCTATAGTTTTAGCTGAAAACTTTATTCTGTACTTCAATAGACAATTTTATTATTTCTGATCAGAACTATGACACATTGCTGCTGAGGGTGTCAACGACTCGGCACAGTAAGTTCGGCAGGTTCCGACACATCATGTGATCATGCTTGCGGCAATTTTGAGTTCCTTTGTTCTCGATGCATTCGCGCATACTTCTGGCTTTACTGGATACCTGGACTCTTTTTTCCATCATCTTCTATTGACTCTGAAACTACAATGGATCCTCATGTGAGTTCTAGTTCAGGGGAGGCTGGCCCATCTCAGACTGGACTTGGCAAGCACAAGCATTCTCTGAGCAACATGAACTCTGGTTCAAGAGCTTTGCAAGCAAAGAAAGCCTGCAAGGCCTTCACAAAGCAACCCAAGAAGCCCAAGAAGCCTAGTGATTGGCACATGAGAAAAGGAGAGGTACCAAAGGAGGCTGAGAAGACAAAGGTGCACATTCATTGTATTCAAGCACTTTAAAGTCCAAATCACTTTCAGACTGCACTTGAGCTTCATCTCCATGTCCTTTGGGGCTTACCACACCAGACTACTGTCCCCCCCAAGGTCACAGAAGATGACAAAGTACCCTTCACCCACCGCTTTACCTCTGAAGCACAGTTGCGGAACTCTGTCACAGCCAGTCATGATGACAACTTGGCTAGCATCCAGGGCACCCAAATGAAAGTGTGTGAGCTCCTTAACTCTATCTCAGACTCAGTTGGGATTATTGCCAACAATATGAAGTGCATTCCAGAATCCCATCTGTTGCTCATGTTCAGGTCGGTGGCATGCCTTGGGCTTCAACAGTGGGCACCTGATGTCTTGGGTAACGATCCAGAGTCTATGTATAATCTCCTTCATGAGCACATTGCCCTCAAGACATTTGAGCAGGTCTCGGGTGCATTTGGATACTCTCACATGGGAATGAACCTGTCATGTGTCAACAATTTTGCACTTATGCGTAAACTTTATTGAAGCTTCGTTTTCTCATATATGCATGGTATTGCCAAGTCAGAGGCAAAGAATCCAGGAAGTGTTGCGAAAGCAAAGCAGATGACTGGAATATGGAAATGATGTAGTGTGGTATGTAATTCCTGGAAATCTGTATATGCCATTTGCAGATTGTATATACTAATAAACTTCGATAGCTTGCTGATGGCAAGATGGATGTGTTCAGGGCACATGGTTTCAATAAACACGTTGTGACCTTGGCTAGAGAGAATGAGGCCCATTCAGATGATGAGTTGGCCAAAGGGAATGCTGAGTCAGTTGATGTGGTGTACCACATCAAGGAGAAGGAGGGACATTTGACAAAAGTTACTGCATTCTTTAGAATGGCTGATCAAGAGTGCAAGGGGATGAATAGAAGCAAAAGAAGACACCTTAAGTTGGCCAATCTTCATTTTTCTTTTTACATTTGACTGATCCTATTTATCTGTAGACTGGAGCGACGCTGTGAAGACCCCCTCATGTCAAAGTTATCTGAGCTCACTGCTCTTCCAAAGAAAGTCCCAATTGATTGGTTTGATCCTATCTATTGGAACAATCTTTCTCTCCATGAGCATGCCCAATATGTCAAGAATGGTACTTATGTTGCTCTGCAGAGCTCTGTGCCAGCTGGGATGAGTGTGAGAAATGGAAGAGTATGCCAGAGAAGGAGTTTATGGCCAAATATGGTGATGAAGTTCAGGCAGAATACAAGCTACCTATGCCAGACAAATTGGAATGACTTGAGCAGCAGGATGATGAGGATGATGAAGATGAGCCAGATGTATCAGGTGAGGGGTTGGGAGATGAGGGCTCAGGTGATGAATGAGATATGGGTGTTGTTTAATACATATTCTGGTTAATGGTGGTAATTGATTTACTTACTTCTTCATATTCATCCTTGCCAAGTCACTTAATGTATTTCAAGTTAATACCATCTTTTCTATTTATCCAAAGCTATTGTTACAATCTGAGACACATGAGAGACAGATGTAGGGCAAAATGGACATGGGGAAAATCTACAACCTGATGAAAGACAACTGTTGTGATCTGAGACATGTGAGAGATATGGATGTAGGGTAAGGCAGATAAAGGGAAAATCTATGACCTGACAAAAGACAACCACATGAGTAGAGCACAATATGTGCACAGAGCGAGTGAGCCATGCAGCAACACACAAGGGTGGAACAGACTGGCTTCAGTGAGCTGTGCCTCCCTGTGCTTATGCATGTCCATAACTTCGAGGGGTGTTGTGCATGAGATGAGCAAGCTAAGAACTAATGCACAGGATTATGAGTTGCAAGTTGGTGTTAATCGAGTGTGATTATCAGACTAAGGTATTACAAAGAATACTATAGACTTAAATATGCAGAAACAGAACATAGGTAGTATGCTAAAGATAGCACAGAACAGAATAAGAAAGTAGAAGTGGAGCAAGATTTCAAGTTGGAAAAAAGTCAGAACAGGAAAATGAAGCATAGAATGAAGGCATAATTGTGGTTAGAACGGCTATTTACACATTGCCAGGGATGCAAAATTATCGGCACCCTCTGTTGGGAGCCCAACATACAACCAGGACCTTTCTGCCAATACCATAAGTGCCTGCTGGCTGCTGGACAGTTGTGACATGAGTGATAACATGGACAGGCTCAATAATACTAAGGTTGTTAGAGGGGAGTGCATCAACAATTTGTACCATAAATCCAGGGTGGTGTATGAATGGTGCCTGCCTCTCCTCTTGTGTAGATAGTGATTGATGTGAGCAGACTCTTATAAAGGTGTGCATTATTCCCTCCAGCAGAAGTCTCCAAATGTTTTGAATGAATCCTGTATCATGAGCCTGTGTCAATGGATTGTAGAACTTTATAGCACTGTTTCCTTTATGCGACTTTTCACAACTGAATGTGCACTCATCATGGTGCACCTGCAAGAGATGCTGGGCTTGTGGAGGGAGAATAATGGCATTTGGCAGATGGGGAAGATCAGGGTAAGCTCAGTATGGTCTTCCTGTCAGGTGAAGATAATTAAGCAGATTGTTATAATCTACTTCAAGAAGGCAAGGTGCCTTTGCTAGAATATCTGCCACTTCTGTATGCTGGAGAGGTACTGGATGGTCATCCATGGCCATGTCTCCTGGCTCAAGAATATCACATAATTCTTTTAAATGATCTTCACTGTGCAGTAAAGCATCTACACGTGCTTGATGACTCATTTGATGAAGCATTGTAAGATCTAAATCCCCTGATCTTGGTATTAGCTATCAATTTTTGAGCAAAATAATTGAAACACATATGGAGATGATAATTGGTGTTCATTTTTTGCAACTTTCCATTCATTTGTTCACCTGGAAACTCACTAAAAGAAGCCAAAGGACCCCAATATTTGAGAAGAGCACCATTATGCATTGCATAATGATCATTTGGCTTGGATGGACAATGTGGAAAAAGTTGTTGAATAGCAGTTCAATATTGAATATAATGCTGAGTATAGGCATCAGCATCAGCATTGGAGGTTTTATATGCAGCTACAATATTTGTTGCTGCAACAACATGATAGAAGCAGTAGAAGTGCTGGTGGTGGAAATTTGTGGCAGTAGTCATGTACCAGAATTCAGGAATAATGAGGGGAAAGATACATGTGAAGAGGGTGAGATATTCCTGAGCTTTGAGCTTGCCATGGCTTGGTTCACCAAGATTGGTTGGTGGTCTTTGTATCCATGTTGGAAGAGTGATATCATGAATGCAATTTCTTATTGCTTGTAGCTCAGTTTCTGTGAAGCTGAAAGGCAAAGGGTCAACAGGAATATAGTTATCATCATCATCATCATCATCAGCATAATTGAAATCATATGCATAGGGATTTGTGTGGCTCTGTGTGGCTGTAGGTGTTGAGGATGAGGATGAGTCTGATAACTCAGAAGAAGATGGTGAGGGAGACATAGGTGGTGGTGTATGGTGCATTGCCATTGCAGCCTCAAGATAATATGTAGCTGCTTCTTGAAAAAGGTCATCCAATTTATGAGATCTCGGACCCAATGATGACATAAGGCAATGTGTTTTGATCGCTGATGGAATTGCAGGTTGTGGGTTAATATGACAGAACCGTCATTGTCGCCTTTAATAATAGTTGGATAATTTTGAGGAAATCCGAGTTCACTGAACAAATTTCTGACCCATGTTGCTTCACATCCAGCCTCTGAGAGAGCTACATATTCTGCTTCCATTGAGGAAAGTGCGATCATGGTTTGCTTCTTTGATTTCCATGTGATCGCTCTCCTTGATCCTAGGAAGATGTACCCAGTAGTAGATTTATGGTCGTTGGTGCTTGCGAAAGTGGCATCAGCATAACCATGGAAGAGGTTATTGGTATCAGTTTCATCGGGGGGTTTTCTATAAGTTATCCCCAGAGTTTTTGTACCTGTTAGGTACCTGAGTATCCGCTTTATTGCACCGTGGTGTTGAAGACCTGGGTTAGCAGTGTAAGCAGCTAGTTTGTTCACTGCGAAGCTGATATCCGGTCTTGTGGAATTTGAGATGAATTGTAAACACCCCAGCAATCTAGCGTATGAATTGCTACAGTTTGATTCATTGTTGTTAGGGCACGGCACAGGTAACCCTTGGGCATATTTTCTTATACCCCTACCCATACCCATGAACACTGTACCCGCATGGGTAGGGGTACAGTGTTACCCGTGGTTATTCACGGGTATTGATATTTTTCATTATATTTGATAGGAAAAGATGTTTGCATCTTCTCACAGGGGGTAAACCCACGAGTCATGTCACCCTGACTTGCAGATATGTCATCAAAAAGTACCCCTGCATTTTTTACTGTTATTTTTCATGATATTTGATAGACATTTGCTGAAAAAGATGTTTGCATCTCATCACAGGGGGTAAACCCGCAAGTCAGGTCACCATGACTCGTGGGTTTTTCTTGTGATATGTCATTAAAAAATTGAAATCTCAACACAGATGATCACTCACCTGACCAAAATCTGGGTACCAGCATACCTGCACATACCCGTAACACCATGGAAAAGGTTACGGTGTTGCCCAGGTATGGCAATCCCATACCTGTACCCATACCTGTGCATACCTGTGACCGGAAACACATGGTGTTACCCATACCCATGCCATGCCCTAATTGTTGTCCAGATTTGGTGCAAATTAATATTCAGGTCCATAGGCATGGCGACAGGGTTCACATCCAGCATCTCTTATTTGCAAAGAAGGTTCTCAATATATTTTTGTTGAGAAATGGAAATAGAATCATCGGTATGCATTACTTCAATGCTGACAATCTTGTGTGGTTCCCCTAGATCCGTAACTTCCCATTCTGAGCTTAGTGCATTCTTCATGTGATCCATCATTTGATCCAATGATGCGAATAGTAGTGAGTCATCAACCTAGATGGTTAGAATACCATAGTCACCGCTGTCTCGTCGAATATATGCACATGGATCCATTGTCAAGTGTTGATAATCATGATTCTTGAGTTTCCCATCAAGTTCATTGTTCCATTCGCATCCAGCTTGCTTAAATCCATATAATGGTTTGACCAGCTTACAAACTCAGCCCGTTCCATCTTCATATCCTTCAGGTTGTCGCATGTAGATAGTTTCATGTAATGTGCCATTGAGATATGCGCCTTTGACATCCATTTGTTGCAATTTAAGGTTTTGCATCGGTACTAAAGCCAGAATTGCGTGCAGAGTGTCCATTCTGACCACAGGCAAAAATGTTTCCATATAATCATACCCTGGACATTGCGTGCATCCTTTGGCCACAAGTCTTGCTCTGTACCTGATTACTTTTCCTTGTTTGTCATGCTTCTTGATGAATACCCATTTATTAGCAATTGGGATTGCATCAGGCGGTTTTACAACAAATTCCCAAGTCCCCTTCTCTTTTAGTAAGTCGAGTTCAGCTTGTATGGCATTTTCCCATTCTGGCCAATTGGGGGAATTCTTGGTGTCCTTGAGGCTCATCATCTTGTCTCCAGCAATTATTGCATAAACTTCTTCCATTGTAAGAAAGTTGTCCTCTTTTTCTTCTACTGAATAAGAATCTTGAAGGTTTTTATAATTGATACAAATTCCACGAGTCTTCCGTGGAGCATTTATGTCTATATCATCCTCCAATAAATTTCTTTATGCCTTTTGCTGCCAGGATCAAGAGTCAGAGTTATATCATCCAAGCCTGTTACACCCATAGGTGGCGCGTCCCCCACAGACTCCCCCTTGCATTGACTATTGGGTGTGATGTTGATGCCCTCAGGGATTGGAGTCGATTCTGGAAGTGTCATCTGCTTGAATTTCTTGAGGTGAGGACATTGCACATTTTGGTAGTATAATATTTTATGGCCCTAGCACCATCTTCAAAACTGACATAAATGCGCCGTTTGGATTTTGCCTGCATTTTTCAATCCACTTTTTGTCCCTGTAATAAAATCCATACAGGTGCACCAAATTCATGTAAATGAGAGACATTTGGTTTTTTATTATACCAGCCTTCATATGGTGTATATTTCGGCAAATGTTTGGTGAATGATTGATTACGGAGATAAGCAGCATGCAGGACTGCGTATTCCCAGAGAAATTTGGGAAGGTCATTGGCGATTATCATTGCTCGAGAGAGTTCAACCAGTGTATGGTTCATCCATTTGGCAATACCATTCTGAGAAGGTGAATACGGTGCAGTGTAATGAATTTCCATACTGTGTTCCTTGCACCAACTTTCCAACTTCTCGTTTATGAATTCTTTCCCATTGTCAATTTGAATACCCTTTGGATTCCTCCCTTGAGTCTTCAAATGTGCCAAATAATTTATTACGGCTTGTGTTGCATCAGATTTCTGCTTGACGCATTCGACGGTTGCAAATCTCTTGGCATCGTCCACAAATAACAAGTAGTATTGATTGCCGTTGATCGATTGGATCATGTACTTGCCCCATAAGTCAATATGCGTTAATTCACTGGGTTCAGTATTTCTAATTGATGATTTTGGGAACAGTTTGACATGTTGTTTCACCTCTGTGCACACAATGAAATTGGGCTTAGGGGAGTCCTCATCCACAATAAATCCATCAAGCATTTTTCCATCAAATAATTTTTGAAGCCCGGTATATCCAACATGTCCAAAGTGACGATGCCATGTTTCCCATGTAGGTATCATATTATTTCCAACAAATGTTTGATGAGGTTGGATTATATTGCATCATGTGGGAGGTCTAATAACCATCTTCATGTGATATAGATGTTTGCATATTTTTGTTCCTTGCTCTACCAGCATTCCATCTTTTGTGATGAGTGTGATTATTCCATTCCCGCCATTGTAGAGTCCGCCAGCTGCATCCCATCGCCCCAACAAAATTAAATTACTTCATGTTCCAGGCACATGAAGAACGTTCTGCAAATGCAGAATATAGGCAGTGGCATTGCATGTTGATTTTAATTCAACAGTTCTGTGCCCTGAAATTAATGCTTCTTTACTGCCTACACCTGTTATGGAAATATTCCTCATAGGTGTGTAATCGGTAAATGCTTCTCTTTGATGTGTAATGTGAGATGCTGTTGCTGTTACAATTTTGCTATCGCAACTGGTGAGACTGGATATGTCATTTTTCCTACCCTCTGATCACAACATGACTCATTCTGATGGGGACCCTTTGACCTGACTCCCACCGATTGACAGGCTGTGCTGCAACAGTCCTTGACATTGGATGCCTCATGCCTGGCATGAGGCTTATCTTCTATTGTTTCCCTAACAGGTTGCACCACAGCACTCCGTGACATCGGACGCCTCATGCTGACCATGACACCTACTTTCTTATTGTTCTTGCTATTGTTTACTTGATAACCATCTGGCCTTCTGATTGGATGATAGGCACTCTAGAACCATATATAAGTTGTAGCTACACTCTGTGTATTCTTCAGCTTGACCTAA
The DNA here is from genome assembly GCA_026075535.2 of Tricholoma matsutake. Classification (NCBI taxonomy): domain Eukaryota; kingdom Fungi; phylum Basidiomycota; class Agaricomycetes; order Agaricales; family Tricholomataceae; genus Tricholoma; species Tricholoma matsutake. The sequence continues at coordinate 11,896,847 of AP026544.2, forward strand.
TTCAAACAATGGTCCTAAACTCATCTAAATGACTCAACAACTCAGAAAGCCTCTGAGTTGTAATAACTCAAACTCGACAGTTGGAAAGCCTCCAACTGTGATACATGAACCAACAGTCTACTCAGAAAGCCTCTGAGTACGGATAGCCATAACAACTTGAGGAAGTACCCAAGCGAAGGCAGAGGCCTGATACACCAGGAAAACCTCCTAGTGCAATACAGAGACAGTTGGAAAGCCTCCAACTGTGACACACAAAGCTGAGACCAGTTGTTATGATTTGCCTACAGGAACCCGCAAGTACAGGTAGTTCATTTTTTCTTATTCGACTCGACTCTCTTCCGATGGAAGACACCTTGACACATGGTGACTCCATGCACCCGAACCCACTCTCACACGCGCCGTGGTATGACACCCCCTCTACACGAGGTCCGTGATGTCGGACCCTCACGATCGACATGCTGCACCGCAGCATGTCCTTGACATCGAACGCCTCATGCGAGGCATGAGGCCTATTGTCTCTATTGTTCTTGTCTATATTTACCTGATAAGCATCTCACCTTCTGATTGGATGATAGGTAGTCCTGGAATAGTATATAAGCTGTAGGTACACTCTGTGTATTCTCCAGCTTGACCTAATTCAACCAACGGTCTTAGACTCAACCAGAACACTCGACAACTAAGGAAGCCCCTTAGTTGTGATACACTCGAAGTCGACAGCTTAGGAAGCCCCTAGCTGTGATAACCCAAACTCGACAGTTGGAAAGCCTCCAACTGTGATACTCGAATGAATGGTCTACTCAGAAAGCCTCTGAGTACGGATAGCTGTGACTACTTGAGGAAGTACCCAAGTGAAGGCAGGAAGCCCAATACACTAGGAAAGTCTCCTAGTGCGATACTGATACAGTTGGAAAGCCTCCAACTGCGATACACGAAGCCAAGGCTCAGTCGAGACCTATAGTCTTAACAAAAGGTCAAGCTAATCTACGAAGTCCACCTACCTAGGTGCAGACACAACATCTTTCAGACAAAGCCAAGACAGACCTCCGACAGGAGCATTGACATCAGGAAGAACCTTGTGGTATAGATACCAAGGTCGACTAGTACGATACTCAGAACCAGCACAAAGGTGGTTCTCAAAGCGAACAGAAGACGAGGAACCAAGATACCTCACTGAAGAAGACTTCAGATTGACAAGCAAAGAAGAAACCCCAGAACGAGACCCATTCTCCTTATCCAACGATGACATCCCTGATAACATGTCTACTGAACCCACCGCATCAAACAAGGAGATTAGAATCCGAACCCCCTCCGACTTCACAGGGGACCGAACCAGAACTGCAAAGTTCTTACAAGAAGTGAAACTCTATCTGAGAGTAAACCACAGAATCTATGACACAGATGAAAAGAAGATCATCTTCGCATTGTCATTTATGAATGGAGGAACCGCTGCGCCCTGGGCACAGATGTGGGCAGAAAAGGAAGACCTAGGGACATGGTCAACCTTTGAAGCGGCGCTCAAAGTAGCATTCACCCCGATCGATGAAGCTGGCAGAGCCAGAACCGAAATGAAAATACTAAAGAAGGGACAGGACCTGGAGGATTACATTGCGCAATTCCAAATCCTGCAAGAGAACGCAGGGATCAATGACGATACTGCCCTGATCGAACTCTTCATGGATGGGTTAAACCCCAAGCTCCTTGAAAGAGTACCCAACATGGAAATGATCCCCACAACCCTTGAGGGGATGATCAACGCTGCCTCCAAATATGATGGACAATGGAGGAGAGCAAAAGCGATAACCGGGAAATTACAGGAGAGCTGGGCAAAGAAGCCTGCGAACTCTAAACCAAAAGAAACCCCACTAGAAATCAACCGACTCTCTGACCAGGAGAGGGTCGAACACATGAAGAAGGGGCTATGCTTTGTGTGCCACCAACCTGGGCACAGAGCAACCAAACACAAGAGAGGGGAAATGAGAACCGAGAACCGGTCATTCCCAAAGAAGAAAGGCGAAGAAGCCTACTCAAAGATCCAAGCAATCATAAAGGACCTCAATGAAGAAGACAGGACAAGGGCTCTTGCTGCAATAGAAGATGAGGGTTTTTAAAGAGGTGGCCTGCCTCGATGCCAGGTACCACTGAACTTTCCATTAGCTCTGTACTACTAGCCACTTTGAAGAATCAATCTATGCATCTAGATGTCAAAGTGCTAGGAGCAGATGGGAGGAAAGTCATCGAAACCAAAGCCCTACTCGACTCAGGAGCGGGAGGAGTATTCATGAGCCACGAATTTGCAGAGGAAAACAGACTCAGACTGTGCCCCCTGGAAAGAATCATCAAAGTAAAGAATGTGGATGGAACCCCAAACAAGAAAGGGGAAATCTCTCAATACGCCAGGGGACCGCTAACGATCAACGGGCAAACATTTCTGACGACCTTCCTGATCGCAGGATTAGGAGGAGAAGCAATCATCTTGGGCCTGCCATGGCTCAGGAAGATTAACCCTGTGATCAACTGGAGGACCGGAACCTTCCAGTTCAGGGCGAAGAACGAGGGTCACACAGAACTCTCACATGGGAAAGGAAGAACCCTCATCGGGAGGGTGCGAACTGAGAAACCCAACGAAGGGTGCCTATCATGGCGCCAGAAGGGAACCAAGGAAAAGGAGAACCCCTTCAACATGACAAAAGAAGAACGACAGGCATGGTGCCGAAGAATAGTCGCCAGAGAAAAAGAAAAGATCAATCTCAAAATAAAGACGAGAGAAGAGCAACGGGTGCAATTCAAGAGGCTAGCTGCCAGGGAAAGAGAAAGACTCCTTTCCAAGACAAAGACACCGACGAAAGAAGAGCGGCTTGAGCAATGCCGAAGAATTGTCGCCAAAGCAAAGGTGATGGGAGGAGCCCTCCACACCGAACCAAAAAGAAACAGAATGCCCACCAAGACCAGAAAGGTGACGATAGAAGAAGTGAACAACGAAGAGATTGCAGTTGCAACTCTTCATGATGCAGAGCCCATTGGGCCACAGGACGAAGAAAGCACTGGGAAGGAAAACCCAGCATTGGCAAACCACAAACAGGCAACGGAACAGACAACAGGACAACCAGAGGAGACACCCATGCAAGGGATCATGGACGATGAACTACTAATCGCCTACATCCAAGGGGAACCTGTCATTGGCATTTTCGAACCAAGGAAAACCCCACTGACAGAAGAGTATGACGAGCCAAGATACTCATACTCCCAATCAACGAAGAGGATCTCCCAACTCATAAAGGCAAAAGGAACACCACGATATGTCTATGGGCAGAACGTCTGGATTAGGGCAAAGACATCGGTCTCACAGCACCTGGCGCATCAAAAGGAAGGAGACCCGGAACAGAAGACCCTGGACGAACTGCTCCCAGAACAATACAAAGAATACCGACGGATATTTGAGAAGGAAGCATCGGAAAGATTCCCAGAACCAAGACCCTGGGATCACGCGATAGACCTCAAATTGGACTTTATGGCAAAGGATTGCAAGGTATACCCACTGTCACCAGCAGAACAAAAGAAACTCAATGAGTTTCTCGATGAAAGCCTGCAGAAAGGATACATCCGACCATCGAAATTGCCCATGGCATCACCATTCTTCTTCGTTGTGAAGAAGGACTCGGATGCGCTACGACCCTGTCAAGATTACAGGTACTTGAATAACAGAACGATCAAGAACACCTACCCGCTGCCGCTGGTAGGGGACCTGTTGGACAAACTAAGAGGGGCAAAATGGTTTACAAAATTGGACATCCGATGGGGATATCACAATGTCAGAATCAAAGACAGAGATCAATGGAAGGCAGCCTTCAAGACAAATCGGGGGCTGTTCAAACCAATGGTGATGTTCTTTGGATTATGCAACTCACCAGTGACCTTCCAGGCAATGATGAACAAGATATTCCATGACATGATCGGAGAAGGATGGCTCATCATCTACATGGATGACATCCTGATATTCTCTAAGGATCAGAATGAACACCAGGAAAGGACAAAGAGGGTACTGCAAAGACTGGCGGAAAACGACTTATACCTGAAGCTGGAGAAGTGCAAGTTCGATGTCCATGAAGTGGAATTCTTGGGTCTGATCATCTGACCCAATGAAATTGCCATGGACGACACAAAACTGGCAGGTATACAGGATTGGCCTACCCTGACTAACGTGAAGGCAGTCAGATCCTTCCTAGGGTTTGGGAATTTCTACAGGAAATTCATTGGACATTTTGCAGAGACAAGCAGACCGCTTAATGAACTAACAAAGAAAAACAAGACATTTGACTGGACAACCGAATGCGAAAAAGCCTTTCAGACGCTGAAAAAGAAATTTGCAGAAGCACCGGTACTGCTGATGCCAGATCCAACAAGACCATTCACAATTGAATCAGACGCCTCGAAACATGCAACAGGAGGAGTGCTGAGACAAAGGGACACGAATGGAGATTGGCACCCATGCAGATATATATCGCATGCACTGACACCAATGGAATGAAACTACGAAATCTATGACAGGGAACTACTCGCGATAGTACGATCGCTAGAAACCTGGAGGCACTACCTGATGGGTTCAGATCACCCAGTAGTAATTCTCTTGGATCACAAGAACCTGACATATTTCCGAATGGCACAGAAACTAAACAGGAGACAGGCAAGATGGAGCTTATTCTTGTCAGGATTCGAATTACAGCTTGTTCACATGCCCGGATCTCAAATGGTGCAAAGTGATGCTTTATCATGAAGGGCCAACCACGTACCAGAAGAAGACAACGACAATGAAGATATCACAATGTTACCAGAGACGGTATTCATGAAATTCATTGACACCAAACTACATGACCTCCTTGTGGGGAGCATCATGAAAGACAACCTGGTGAAGAGCGCGATTGAAGCGCTAAAGACCAAAGGGGCACCACCGATAAAGTCGGCGTTAGAGGACTGGAAGATCAAGGACAGCCTCCTATTCTTCCGAAACCGATGCTATGTCCCTGACAATGGGGACATATGAAAGAAGCTGGTACAGAAATACCACGAAGGGGTAACCAGCAGACACCCAGGACAATGGCAGACAACCGAAATGGTTAGAAGGGACTACTGGTGGCCAGGAATGATGACGTACATCAAGAACTATGTCACCGGATGTGCTACATGCCAGCAGATGAAAGTCAACACCCACCTGACGACACCGCCCCTACAACCAATCAAATCCGAAGCGACAAGGCCATTTGCAATGGTGACAACCGATTTCATAACTGACCTACCGGAGTCCAACAGTTATGATGCGCTCATGGTCGTGGTAGACCATGGGCTTATGAAGGGGGTAATTTTCATCCCTTGCAAGAAAACAATCGATGCACTGGGAGCAGCGACCCTCTACCTGGATTACATCTACAAACGGTTCAGCCTTCCAGACAAGATAATATTGGACAGGGACCCCAGATTCACCTCGCAGCTATTCCAAGAATTAGGAAGATTGCTCGGAATCAAGCTGGCAATGAGTACGGCATACCACCCCCAGACCAACGGAGAAACAGAACGGGTGAATCAGGAAGTAGAAGTCTACCTGCGGATCTTCTGCTTGAACAACCAAGAGAAATGGAAGCACTTCCTTCCAACAGCAGAGTTCATGCACAACCAAAGGACGCACTCCACCCAGAAAAGCTCCCTGTTCTACCTGATGATGGGCTATGAACCAAAGGTGATCCCACTCCCATACATGAAAACAAACATACTGGCTATAGAGAAACGAATAGTCGCGTTGCAACGAGCCCAAGATGAAGCAAAGGCAACTCACGAGTTGGCCAGACAGCTGATGGCAGAAAGAACTACATGGCACTTCACGCCGTTGAAAGAAGGAGACAGGGTGTGGCTAGAAGCAAAGAACCTCAAAACGATGCATGCGACAAAGAAACTTGCACCCAAAAGAGAAGGACCATTCTGCATCGAGAAGGTTCTAAGCCCCCTCTCCTACCAACTGAAGCTACCAAACCAATGGAAAATACACCCGGTATTCCATGCAGCACTCCTCACCCCGTATAAAGAAACCGAGACGCATGGTCCAAACTTCCCAGAACCTCCGCCGGACCTAATAGAAGGTGAATCGGAGTACGAAGTGGAAGCGATCATCGGACATAAAAAGAAAGGAAGGACCATGCACTTCTTAGTGAAGTGGGTTGGATACCCGACCTCGGAGAACTCCTGGGAGCCCAAGGGAAACCTGAAACACGCCAAGAAAATCCTTGGAGCATATAAACAGCGACGACAGCTGTAGAACCCCCCCCAGAACCAAGAACCCACACCCCGACATGGCAGAGCAGACACCTGTCATACCCCCCAAACAACGTTTCAACAAACAATTCCTACGAGACCCATCAAACATCGACACCCTCCACACCCACCTCGCCCACAACCCAGCCAGATATCATCTTGCAAGAATATGCTTCTACTATCAGAACACTATCGACTGAATGAAGAGAAACCTAGAAGAAGCCATGAATGACGCTGACGACCTTGGTATCGAACAGGCTATCCAAGACATGACCAACGCATGGTCAGACAGAATGAGAGCGGTTGAAAGAAACCCTCATACCTCCACAGATCACCCCAGATGCCAACGAAACTCTCCCTCGCCCTACAACAGGCAGAAAAACAAAAAGACAACACACACCACCTCTGGAAATGCCTCCCTTTCTATGAGCAACCAGACGAACACCTCCCTAGCGATCATCGACCTCACAATGCCAGAACCCGAACCTCAATCGACCCAACCACCGTGGTCCCCTCCCCACATGAGAAGTGCCAGATGCTTCATTTGCCACCAGATCGGACATTTTGGCCTCATCTGCCAGAAACACATCTGCAGGTACTGCAAACAACAAGGCCCCAGGAACTACAGCCCCGACTGCCTGACAAGGCAGCAGAAAGAACAGGAGGAGGAACGAAGATGACTGGACTTCCTCGAGGCGGGATACGATGACTTTGACGACGAAGCGATGGTGAATATGACTGGGGAACCCTACAGGGAAGTGTAGGAAGGTGGGGAGAATAGTTCAAAGTCGAAGTCAGTGACTTTGAAGATAGATGGGAGGCGATGTTATGATTTGCCTACAGGAACCCGCAAGTACAGGTAGTTCATTTTTTCTTATTCAACTCGACTCTCTTCCTATGGAAGACACCTTGATGCATGGTGACTCCATGCACCCAAACCCACTCTCACATGCGCCGTGGTACAACACCCCCTCTACACGAGGTCCGTGATGTCGGACCCTCATGATCGACATGCTGCAGCGCAGCATGTCCTTGACATCGGATCCTTGACATCGGATCCATGACATCGGACGCCTCATGCTAGGCATGAGGCTTATCTCCATTTGTTCTCTGACATGCTGCAGTGCAGCACTCCTTGACATCGGACGCCTCATGCGAGGCATGAGGCCTATTGTCTCTATTGTTCTTGTCTATATTTACCTGATAAGCATCTCACCTTCTGATTGGACGATAGGTAGTCCTGGAACAGTATATAAGCTGTAGCTACACTCTGTGTATTATCCAGCTTGACCTAGTTCAACCAACAGTCTTAGACTCAACCAGAACACTTGACAACTAAGGAAGCCCCTTAGTTGTGATACACTCGAAGTCGACAGCTTAGGAAGCCCCTAGCTGTGATAACCCAAACTCGACAGTTGGAAAGCCTCCAACTGTGATACTCGAATGAATGGTCTACTCAGAAAGCCTCTGAGTATGGATAGCCGTGACTACTTGAGGAAGTACCCAAGTGAAGGCAGGAAGCCCAATACACTAGGAAAGTCTCCTAGTGTGATACCGATACAGTTGGAAAGCCTCCAACTGTGATACACGAAGCCAAGGCTGAGTCAAGACCTATAGTCTTAACACCAGTAGTCTTAACAAAAGGTCAAGCTGATCTACAAAGTCGACCTACCTAGGTGCAGACACAACGTCTTTCAGACAATCCCCAGACAGACCTCTGACAGGAGCATCATCATCAGGAAGAACCCAGTGGTATAGGTACCAGGGTCGACTAGTACGATACTCAGAACCAGCACAGAAGTGGTTCTTGAAGCGAACAAGAGACGAGGAACCACGGTACCTCACTGATGAAGACTTCAAATCTTCAGATGAAGAAGAAACCCCAGAACAAGATCCATTTTCCTTAAACGACAATGACATCTACCACAACATGTCCACTGAACCCACCACACCATCCAAGGAGATTAGAATCTGAACCCCCTCTGACTTCACAGGGGACCAAACCAGAACTGCAAAGTTCTTCAGTAATTTACACTCCTCCACCTATTCCGATCGGACTCACCAGAGTCCAGTGGATTCCAGTGGATTCCAGTTATTCCGACCACATTCTGGTTACTCTAGATGCTCAACTTAGAGTATATACCCTAATGGATAGTCAAATTTCAAGTCTTAAGTTGTCAAAGTGCCTACAAAATATATTTGTGCAGAGTAAGAATTGAACTCAAGACATCTTGATTAGAGTGATCACATGACAAACCAAACATGTGTGCTTAACCAGTTGAGCCACAGGAGAATTATTAGTTAGTAATATAATGTTTATTCATGACACTCTAATTTTTTTCAAAGTAGTTAAGATCAAATTTTTTTAATTAACCACATCCCTCACATTGAATGCGAGGGAGTGGGCATGATTGTGATTATATACATAAACAAAAAATCCTCCCTCTCACAAGATGCGAGAGGGAGTTTTATTTATATACATAAAAAGCTAACCCCTTGCACCGAAGGTAACAGGGGAGGTAAAAATGACGAAAGAAATCCCTCCCCCAGGCAAAACAGGGGAGGGGGGGCACAATACTAATAAATAATTAAAAGTACAAAAAAAATCCCTCCCCACATGAAGTGCAGGGGAGGGGGAGGGGACGTGACCCCACTGTTGTCTGTCCTTCCACCAACGATCCACCCCATGAGCAGTTGCTCATGAGGCTGGAGGTGGGTGGCTTGTCATCATTGTTGTTCCATCCGCGATCCACCCCACGAGCAGTTGCTCATGAGGCTGGGGGCAGGTGGTGTGTCGTTGTTGTTGCACCTGGGCATCGTTCCACCCATGATCTACCCCATGAGCAGTTGCTCATGAGGCTGGGGGCAGGTGGTGTGTTGTTGGCCCTGTCGTCATTGTCCATTGTTGTGCTTTGCATTCTGGGGGGTTCTGGTGCTGGTAGATGGCAGCATCATTGTTGTTGTTGCCTGCACACACTCACAATCCACCCTACGAGCAGGGGCTCGCAGGCGTGGGGTGGGTGTGTTGGCTCGTTTGCAGGTGGTGGTGTCATTACTAGTAGATTATAACCTAGAAAAGTAAAAAAACAAGTTAGTTAGTTTATAAAAACAAAAAGCAAATGAAAAAAACTCACATAGGGCCCAAACGATGCGATATGCGTCTTTTGGGCCCGTGTTGGCTCGTTTGTGGGTGGTGGCATTGTTACTAGTAGATTATAACCTAGAAAACTAAAAAAATGAGTTAGTTAGTTTATTAAAACAAAAACCAAACAAAAAAAACTTATGTAGGGCCCAAACGACGTGATCTGCGTCATTTGGGCCCACATTGGCTCATTTGCGAGTGGTGGCATCGTTGCCAGTAGATTATAACCTAGAAAGCTAAAAAAAAGGTTAGTTAGTTTATAAAAACAAAAAGCAAACGAAAAAAAAACATACTTAGGCCCCAAATGACGCGATCTGCATTGTTTGGGCCCACATTCTGTCCAGTTGGCTCGTTTGAAGGTGGTGGTGATGGTGGGAGTGGGAGTGGGAATGGTGGTGGCAGGTACGCATGCAGTGGTGGTGGTAGAGTGGAGAGGAGGAGGAGGTGGCCTTGACGACGGTGGTGGTGGTTGTGAGCTGGCAGTCATGTGTCATGTGTCATGCAATATGCATGTGTGCATATTCTGTTAATGGCTGTAACTATGCACCTTGGTTATGTAATAAAAGTATTAGATGTATGTAGATGAATAATGACCTGGTAGCTCAGTGGTTAAGTGTGCTGTTATGTGTGCAGACCCAAGGTCGAGTGTTCAATTCTTGTTGCATGTCGAAATTTTATTTGGGAAAGCACATGCATTCCAGTTATTCCAGTTATGCTAGTGCCATGCATCTGGTTGATCTGACTATTCCAGGTAAAAATGAGTCCGGGTAGATTCCGGGGATTCCAGAGGTAAAATTGACCCCCCAGTCCGACCGGAATTCTGAATTGTGAGAAAAATATATGTAAATGGAATTGACTGGAATTCTGGAAATTCCAATTGCAATGGGCATTCCGACTGGAATCCAACTGGAATAGGTGGAGGAGTGTAATGTACTCAAGTTCTTACAAGAAGTAAAACTCTATCTGAGAGTGAACTATGGAATTTATGACACTGACAAGAAGAAGATCATCTTCACGTTGTCATTCATGAATGGAGGAACCACCGTGCCCTGGGCACAGACATGGGCAGAAAAGGAAGACCTGGGGACCTGGTCAACCTTTGAAGCGGCACTCAAGACAGCGTTCACACTGATCAACAAAGCTGGCAGAGCCAGAACAGAGATGAAAACATTGAAGCAGGGACAGGACCTGGAGGACTACATTGCGCAATTCCAAATCCTGTGAGAAAAGGTGGGAATCAATGATGACACCGCCCTTATTGAACTCTTTATGGATGGGTTGAACCCCAAACTCCTTGAAAGAGTTTTCAACATGGAAATGATCCCAACAACCCTAAAAGGAATGATCACCACCACCTCCAAATATGATGGACAATGGAGGAGAGCAAAGGCCATAACAGGAAGAGCACAAGAGGCCTTAGCAAAAAAGCTACTGAGCTCCAAGACGAAGGAAGGCCCACTTGAGATCAACCCACTCTCCTATCAAGAGAGGATTGAGCACATGAAGAAGGGATTATACTTTGTATGCCACCAGCCAGGACACAGAGCAACCGAGCACAAGAAAGGGGAAACAAGGACTGAAAACCAGTCATTCCCGAAGAAGAAAGGCGAAGAAGCCTACACAAAGATCTGAGCAATCATGAAAGAACTCGATGAAGAAGGGAAGGAAAAGGCTCTTGCATTGATAGGGGATGAGGGTTTTTAAAGAGGTGGCCTGCCTTGATGCCAGGTACCACCAAACTCTCTGTCTGCTCTGTACTACTAGCCACTTTGAAAAATCAATCTATGTGTTTGGATGTCAAAGTGCTAGGAGCAGGCAGAGGGAAAGCCATTGAAACCGAAGCCCTACTCGACTCAGGAGTGGGAGGGATATTCATGAGCCACAAATTTGTGGAGAGCAGCGGATTCGAGCTACACCCCTTGGAGAGAGTAATCAGGGTCAAGAACATGGATGGAACCCTGAACAAGAAAGGGGAGATCTCCCACTATGCCAAGGGACTCTTAACGATCAATGGAAGAACTTTCCCAACAACTTTCCTCATTGCAGGATTGGGAAAAGAATCAATCATCCTGGGCCTGCCATGGCTCAGAAGAATCAACCCAGTAATTGACTGGAGAATTGGAACCTTCCAATTCCGAATGGCTGACAGAACACACCCTGAGTTCTCATTTGGGAAGGGGAAGACCCTTATCGGGAGGGTGCAAACTGAGGGATCCAATGATAAGCACCTGACTTGGTGCTGAAAGATGACCAAAGAAGGAGAAAGAACATTCAAAAGGATGACGAAAGAAGAGCGACTGGCATGGTGCCAAAAGATAGCCACTAAAGAACTGGAGAAACTCGCCCTCCAAAGGAAGGCGAAAGAAGAAGAGCGAATAACGAAAATACAAAAAATAGTTGCTAGAGAAAGAGAGAAACTCTCTCTCAAGAAGAAACTGACAAACAAAGAATGGCTAGAGCAATGCCGAAGAATCATTGCCAAGGCAAGGTTGATGGGAGGAGCCCTCCACACAGAACCAAGAAGAAGCAAAATGCCCATTGAAACAAGAAGAGCGACAATTGAGGAAGTGGACGACGAAGAGATCACAATCATGACTCTCCAAAGTGCAGAGCCCATTGGGCCACAAGACAAAGAAGACACTGGGAAGGAAAACCCAGCACTGGCAAACCACAAACAGGCAATGGAACAGGCAACAGAACAACTGGAAGGGACACCTGAACAGAAGATCACAGACAATGAACTACTAGTCACCTACATCCGAGGAGAACCCATCATCGGAATATTTGAACTGGCTAAATCGCCACTGACAGAGGAGTACAACAAGCCAAGGTACTCATACTCCCAAGCAATGAAGACAATCTCTCAGATCATTAAGGCAAAATGATCACCACGATACACTTATGGACAAAATATCTGGATTAGGGCAAAAACATCGGTCTCACAACACCTAATGCACAAGAAGGAAGGAGACCCAGAGCAAAAAACCCTAGACAAACTACTCCTGGAACAATATAAGGAGTACCAGAGGATATTTGAAAAAGAAGCATCAGAGAGATTCCCAGAACCAAGACCCTGGGATCACGCGATAGAATTGAAACCTGACTTTGTGGCAAAGGACTGCAGGGTGTACCCACTGTCACCAGTGGAACAGAAGAAACTTGACAAGTTCCTTGATGAGAGCCTGAAAAAGGGATATATCCGACCATCGAAATTGCCCATGGCATCGTCATTTTTCTTTGTTGCAAAGAAGGACTCGGATGCCCTGAGACCATGTCAGGACTACAGGTATTTGAACAACGGCACGATCAAGAACACCTACCCACTACTGCTGGTAGGGGACCTGTTGGACAAACTGAGAGGGGCAAGATGGTTCACGAAGCTGGACATCCGATGGGGATATCACAACATCAGAATCAAGGATGGAGATCAATGGAAAGCAGCCTTCAAGACAAACAGAGGGCTGTTTAAACCAACAGTGATGTTCTTTGGATTATGCAACTCACTGGCGACCTTCCAGGCAATGATGAATGAGATTTTCCATGATATGATCGGAGAAGGATGGCTCGTGATTTACATGGACGACATCCTGATATTCTCCAGAGATCAGAATGAACACCAGGAAAGGAGAAGAAGGGTGCTGCAGAGATTGGCAGAAAATGACCTATACCTGAAGTCGGAGAAATGCAAGTTTGACGTCCACAAGGTAGAATTTCTGGGTCTGATCATCTGACCCAATGAAATTGCAATGGACAATACAAAGCTGGGAGGCATACAAGATTGGCCCACCCCCACAAACATAAAGGCAGTTAGATCCTTCCTGGGATTTGGGAACTTCTACAGGAAATTCATCAGACATTTCGGGGAGACAAGCAGGTTGCTTAACGAACTGACGAAGAAGAACAAGACATTCAACTGGACAACAGAATGTGAACAGGCCTTTCAGATGCTGAAAAGGAAATTCACAGAAGCACCGGTCCTACTGATGCCAGACCCAACTAAACCATTCACAATCGAATCTGACACCTCAAAACATGCGATGGGAGGAGTACTGAGACAGAGGGATATGAATGGAGATTGGCACCCATGCGGGTATATATCGCATGCGCTAACACCAACAGAACGGAACTATGAGATATATGACAGGGAACTACTAGCAATAATACGATCGCTAGAAACCTGGAGACACTACCTGTTGGGTTCAGAACACCCAGTGGTAATCCTGTTGGATCACAAGGACCTAACGTATTTCCGAACGGCACAGAAACTGAACAGACGACAGGCAAGATGGAGCCTATTCTTATCAGAATTTGAATTCCAACTCATCCACGTGCCCAGATCACAAATTGTGCAAAGCAATGTGTTATTGCAAAGGGCTGATGATGTACCGGAAGAAGACAACGATAATGAAGACATCACAATGTTACCTGAAATGGTATTTGTGAAGTTCATTGATACAGAAATTCATGATCTACTTGCAGGAAGTATCATGAAAGATGACCTGGTGAAGAGCGCAATTGAGGTGCTAAAGACGAAAGGAACCCCACCAATAAAACCGGCATTAGAAGACTGGAAGATAGAAGATGGGCTTCAATTCTTCCGAGACAGGTGCTACATCCCTGACAGTGGAGATTTACGAAAGAAACTGGTGCAAAAATACCATGAGGGAGTAACCAGTGGACACCCAGGACAATGGCAAACTACGGAAATGGTCAGGAGGGACTACTGGTGGCCAGGAATGATGACATACATCAAGAACTACGTCGCTGGATGTGCAATGTGCCAGCAAATCTGTAATTTCCCCTCCCCCACCTATTCCGGTCAGAGTTCAGTTATTCCGGTTGGAGTCCAGTTATTCCAGTTGGAGTCCAATTATTCCAGTTGGAGTCCAGTTATTCCGGTCAGAGTCCAGTTATTCCGATTGGAGTCCAGTTATTCCAGTTGGAGTCCAGTTATTCCAGTTATTCTGACCAGATTCTGGTTACTCCAGATCCTCAACTTAGAGTATATAGCCTAATGGATAGTCAAATTTCAAGTCTTAAGTTGTCAAAGTGCCTACAAAATATATTTGTGCAGAGTAAGGATTGAACTCAAGACATCTTGATTAGAGTGATCACATGGCAAACCAAACATGTGTGCTTAACCAGTTGAGCCACAGGAGAATTATTAGTTAGTAATATAATGTTTATTCATGACACTCTAATTTTTTTCAAAGTAGTTAAGATCAAATTTTTTTAATTAACCACATCCCTCACATTGAATGCGAGGGAGTGGGGATAATTGTAATTATATACATAAACAAAAAATCCTCCCTCTCACAAGATGCGAGAGGGAGTTTTATTTATATACATAAAAAGCTAACCCCTCACACCGAACACGAGGGGGGAGGTAAAAACATGAAGAAAAAAATCCCTCCCCCAGGCAAAACGGGGGAGGGGGGGCACAATACTAATAAATAAATCCCTCCCCACACAAAGTGTGGGGGAGGGGGAGGGGACGTGACCCCGCTGTTGTCTGTCCTTCAACCTACGATCCACCCCACGAGCAGTTGCTCGTGAGGCTGGGGGCAGGTGGTGCATTGTCATCTCCTATCCCTGCACCTGGGTGCTGTTCCACCCACATTCCACCCCATGACCAGTTGCTTGTGAGGGTGGGGGTGGGTGGCTTGTCATTGTTGTTGTTCCACCCACGATCCACCCCACGAGCAGTTGCTCGTGAGGCTGGGGGCGGGTGGTGTGTCGTTGTTGTCTCCTGTCCCTGTGCCTGGGCGCCATTCCACTCACGTTCCACCTCACGAGCAGTTGCTCGTGAGGCTGGGGGTGGGTGGCTTGTCATTGTTTGTTGCTGTCGTCCCCTGTCTGAATTTCTGTTTTTTTCTTTTTTTTTTTTTTTGGGGGGGGGGGGGGGGGGGGGTTTGGGCATGTCAGTGCAACATGGCATGGGTACAGAAGTTGGTGGGTGCTTACTAGGGAGGTACCCCCCTTCCGGGGTCTCCTGGCATCCCTCTGCACCCTCCTAGCCCATGTCGACAGCCTCACATCCCATTTGAATGGGGAGGAGGGGATCAGGTGGGCGTGGGCATGGGTTGCACATTTTTCGTCGTGGCAGGTCGTCCCCAGTAGTATACAACCTAAAAAGCAATAAATTACAATTAGTTAGTTTATAAAAACAAAAAGCAAATGAAAAAAACTCACATAGGGCCCAAACAACACGATCTGCATTGTTTGGGCCCATGTTGGCTCGTTTGCAGGTGGTGGCATCGTTACTAGTAGATTATAACCTACAAAACTAAAAAAATGAGTTAGTTAGTTTATTAAAACAAAAACCAAATGAAAAAAACTTACATAGGGCCCAAACGACACGATCTGCATCGTTTGGGCCCGCGTTCCATCCAGTCGGCTCGTTTGAAGGTGGTGGTGATGGTGGCATTGGGCGTGGGAATGGTGGTGGTGGGTGCGCACGCAGTGGTGGTGGTAGAGTGGAGAGGAGGAGGAGGCGGCATTGGTAACAGTGGTGATAGTGGTTGTGAGCTGGCAGTCATGTGTCACGTGTCATGCATATGCATACTTATCAATTATTCCGTTAATGGCTGTGATTAACTACGTACCTTGGTTGGGTAATAAAAGTATTAAATGTATACCAAAGAATAATTGCTTGGTAGCTCAGTGGTTAAGTGTGCTGTTATGTATGCAGACCCAAGGTCGAGAGTTCAATTATTGATGTGTGTCAAACTTTAATTTGGGAAAGCACATGCATTCCGGTTATTCCTGTTATTCCGGTTGTGATGAGTCCAGTCAGATTCCGGGGATTCTGGCTGTAAATTCTGACTGGAATTGTGCTGCATAGGGAAAACTACATACAAAAAAAATTCCACTGGATTCCAGAAATCCCGGAAATTCCAGCCAGATGAACCAGAATCCAACTGGAATAGGTGGGGGAGTGTAAAGTACTCCAGCAAATGAAGGTCAACACCCACCTGATGACACCACCTCTACAACCAATTAGATCTGAAGCAATGAGGCCATTCGCGATGGTTATGACTGATTTCATAACCAACCTACCAGAATCCGATGGCTGTGACACTCTCATGGTCATGGTAGACCATGGTCTTATGAAGGGCATAATTTTTATCCCTTGCAGGAAAACCATGGACGCATTGGGAGCGGCCAACCTCTATTTGGACTACGTCTACAAATGATTCAGCCTCCTGGACAAGATCATATCTGACAGAGACCCAAGATTTGCCTTGCAGCTCTTCCAGGAACTAGGAAGACTGCTTGGAATCAAACTGGCAATGAGCATGGCATACCACCCACAGACCGATGGGGAGACAGAATGGGTGAACCAAGAGGTGGAAGTATACCTACAGATCTTCTGCTTGAACAACCAGGAGAATTGGAAGCACCTCCTCCGGATGGCAGAGTTCACACACAATCAGAGGACACACTCCATACAGAAGAACTCCCCATTCTACCTTATGATGGGCTATGAACCCAAGGCAATCCCCCTCCCCTATTTGAAAATGAACATACCAGCTATCGAGAAGCGAATTGTTGCACTGCAATGAGCCCGAGATGAAGCAAAGGCAACTCACGAGTTAGCCAGACAAATGATGGCGGAAAGAAAGATGAGACACTTCACCCCGTTCAAAGAAGGAAATAAGGTGTGGCTAGAAGCAAAGAACCTCAAAATGACTCACTTGACAAAGAAGCTCACACCAAAAAGAGAAGGACCATTCACTATCAAAGAGGCCTTAGGCCCACTCACCTACTGGCTGAAACTACCCGATCAGTGGAAAGTACACCCAGTGTTCCATGCGGCACTCCTTTCCCCGTATAAAGAAACCAAAGCACATGGACTGAACTTCCCAAAACCACTGCCTGATCTAATAGAAGGCGAATCGGAGTATGAAGTGGAAGCAATAGTCGGACACAAAAGAAAAGGGAGAACCATGCACTTCCTAGTGAAGTGGGTCAGATACCCGACCTCGGAGAACTCATGGGAACCCAAGAGGAACCTGACTAATGCCAAGAGAATCATAGGGCCATATAAACAGCGACGACAGCTGTAGCACCTCCAAGACCAGAAATTCCCCACCTAACCATGGCAGAACAGACACCCATAATACCCCCCAAATGATGATTCACCAAACAGTTCCTATGAAACCCAGCAAATGCTGAAACCCTCCGCACCCACCTTGCCCATGACCCTTCAAAATACCACCCTGCGAGAATGTGTTTCTATTACTGAAACACGATTGATCAAATGAAACACAACCTGGAAGAAGCAATGAACGATGCTGACACCCTTGGAATTGAACAAGCGATCCAAGACATGGCCATGCCATGGTCAGACAGACAGAAAGCAGTTGAAAGAAACCCTCACACCCCCATAGATCAGAACTGACAGCAACTGACCTCACCCTTGCCTTACACCGGGCGGAAAAACAAAAACAAACCACAAACTGCCTCTGGAAATGCCTCCCCCTCTACGAACAGCCAGATGACCAGACCTTTAGAAGTCATCAACCTCATGACACCTGAACCCGAACCACAATCGACCCAACCACCTTGGTCCCCTCCCCACATGAGGAACACCAGATGCTTCATTTGCCACGAGATCGGGCACTTCGGCCTGATCTGCCAAAGACATATCTGCAAGCACTGCAAGCAACAAGGTCCCAGGCATTACAGCCCTGACTGCCCGATGAGGCAGCAGAAGGAACGAGAGGAAGAGCAGAGGTGGTGGGATTTCCTTGAATTGGGGTATGATGACTTCAACAACGATGTGATGGGGAACATGACTGGGGAACCATATGGGAGAACCTAGGAGAAAGAAGATAGTAATTCAAAGTCAGTGACTTCAAAGATAGAAGGGAGGTGATGTTACAATTTCGCTATCGCAACTGGTGAGACCAGATATTTCATTTTTCCTACCCTCTGATCACGACATGACTCATTCTGACGGGGACCCTTTGACCTGACTCCCACCAATTGACAGGCTGTGCTGTGACAGTCCTTGACATCGGATGCCTCATGCCTGGCATGAGGCTTATCTTCTATTGTTTCCCTAACAGGCTGCATCACAGCACTCCATGACATCGGATGCCTCATGCTGACCATGAGGCCTACTTCCTTATTGTTCTTGCTATTGTTTACTTGATAACCATCTGGCCTTCTGATTGGATGATAGGCGCTCTAGAACCGTATATAAGTTGTAGCTACACTCTGTGTATTCTTCAGCTTGACCTAATTCAAACAATGGTCCTAAACTCATCTAAACGACTCAATAACTCAGAAAGCCTCTGAGTTGTAATAACCTGAACTCAACAGTTGGAAAGCCTCCAACTGTGATACATGAACCGATGGTCTACTCAGAAAGCCTCTGAGTATGGATAGCCATAACAACTTGAGGAAGTACCCAAGCGAAGGCAGAGGCCTGATACACCAGGAAAACCTCCTAGTGTGATACAGAGAGCCTCCAACTGTGACACACAAAGCCAAGGCTGAGTTGAGACCAGTAGTCTTAACAGTTGCTGTATCTGCTAACCAATCATAATAGACCAATCACTCATCATTTGCATCAGCATTACAAGTATCATAGGTATTGAAGTTGTACTGCTCTTCATTTGCTTGGAACATAATATATTCTTCTGCCACATTTGTTTCTTCTGCATCCTTCTTTTTCTTCTTTGCCTTGTACTTCATCTTCTTCTTACTCCAGCATTTGTCTGCTTGATGTCCAATCTTTCCACAGTTCCCACATTTGTTCCCTTCAAATTTACGGCATTTGGCTGTCCAGTGTCTGGCACATTTACAATGATTGCAATAAGGCCATAAGGAGGATTTTTGATCAGAGATTCAATCTTCTAGGGATTTACTAGCACTGTTAGCATTCTGGGTTTTACCAGATTTACACTCCCCATAGTACCATTTTTATTATTCCCATTATTAGATCTGGTCAACCATATCTTGTATTCCTCCCATAACAGTCCAATAAATGCATCAGAAGTTAAGTGTGATTTAGGGTTGGGATCATTTGGATTATTGGCGTTCCCGTTATAAGGTTCAACATAGGTATGCCACGATGAAGGTAAGGATGCAGATATGATCACTTTAAAGCGTGTGTCCAAGACATGCAATTCCTTGTTAGGAAATCTGTTGATGCAGTCATGATATGATTTGAGAACATCCAGATGTTTTAGGAGGTCATCAGCATCAAGTAATTTGGTCTCGTATAATAGGCATTAAATATGATTAACAGTTTGATGTGCCTTATTTTCATGAGTTACCGAGAGTGCAGAGTACATTTCTTTTGCAGAGTTCTTGGACCCGATGTGGTTCATTTGCAAGGAAGTGATGTTATGAATAATAATTTGTTGCACCCAAGAATCATTCTTGTACCAGTTGCGTGCGCCTTTGGGGTTGATACTCTTGTTAGGGTGTTCAACATCCCCCCTAACATACCCAGTAATATTGCAATTGAAAAATACCCTCTTCATTCTCTCTTTCCATTTGTGCCAGTTCTTGTCCATCAAGTGATCGCGATCAGTGATTTTGTTTACATTCGAATATTCTTTGGTATGAATTAGTTTGATAGATGGTAAATCTTCATCTTCATTGAGTTCTTCAGTGGGCGCATTGGTATTGCTGTGATAGACCCTTTTTGTATGTTTAGGAGGCATATAATATTCTTCCTCTTGTTGTTGTTCCCCTTGCTCCTTGACATCAGGAGTATTTGTCATAGTTGTAATTGTTGCCTAGAAAAATCCACCAGGGCCCATAACCTATTGGAAATCAGGCTGGGAAATGAACAGAGAAGAGATAATTCTCTTAGAGACAAGTGGGGGCAATGAGACAAGGAACTTATTTTCTTTCTCCTATACTACGGCTGTATGTAGCTGTTCTATAAATAAAACATGCATGTTTGCCCACAACACTTGGTGAGCATGGTGAGCATTGTACCATATATTAAAAAGGATAGTAACAACTACATCATAAGCACAGCTATTGTTTGTCCATTGGGTCCCAACTGGCTGCAAGGAAGTTGTTGGGGGTGGGTGTGCATGAGAGTGTTGGTTTTTTAGATGGTTGTGTTCCAAGCAGTGTTGGAGTAGGGCTATGTTTTCCTGGTTTTTTAAGGGGCATGTTTTTTTCACTGTGGGCATGGTCAGAGGGACAGTTACATTGTCTGGAGAGGTGGTCTTTGTGCTTTTGTCAACCAGAGCCCATTCCATATTACTATGTGGCCGCTCTAGAAAAGCATCACTAGGTCCCCATCTGATAGCATTGTGGACAGTGGGGGGCATGTAGTCTTCACCTTTCAGTTGTCTATACATAGCAAATAAACTGTTTCTCCTGTCTGCTTGGACCATCTCTACAGGGAGTTTGCCTTCAAAATTCAGTCTTGTAATGTTGTCTAGTATTTCAAGCTCATGGAATTCTTGTCTGAGTGCTCCTGAAGCACCCCCTGTGATTTTGTGGGGGTAAAAGCCTGTAAGAATCAATGTGCCTGCCACAGTAGAGCTTCTTGAGAGGGCAGTGTAATATGCTTGGTGTGACCTACTGTAGCTGAGGTCCACAACATTTAGGGGTCTTGTTTTTCCTTGGGAGGCATAGTCTGTCATGGCCCAGTTGGGCAGGATTTCAACTTGGTTGCATGAAATTGTCAGAGAGGTGTCATCAGGCAACAAACAAGATATGGATACAGTAGTTCATGTCAAAGGCACAACATTTGGAGGTAAATTATCTAGTTGGACTTGAGAAGGAGGATTGACCAGACTGACAAAGAGTGTGTCTAGCACAACAGTGCCATCAGCTGTTTTACTTGCTTGCCAAGAGTAAACAACTGCTTTCTGCCCCTTAGTCATACAGAGCTCAGTAGCAGAATTGACATGGATCATAACAGGCATACCAACACACACAGAAAGCTTACCGGGAATGAGTTTGGTGTTGGCACAAGGGGATTGGTTCCACAGAGTTTTTTGTGCTTCAATAGGAAGTGTTGCATGCTTGATAGTGTGCTTGTAGCTTCCCTTGAGATGGTTTTTCTCTCTGGCTTCTTTTGAAGGCACTGAGTCTTGAGAAAAAAAATGGTGCAACAATTGCTTTGTTTCTGCTGCAAAATGTAGTGTGCCTAGTCAGTTTATCTCATCCTTGTGAGCATTCAAGGCAGTGATAATGGACACATTCCTGAATTGCTTTTGCATAACATTTGGTTTGCCTTGTCCTGGGCTAGAAACATGACTGTTTAGAAATGCAATGTCTGCAAGAGTGCAAGCCTTGTATCTCATGTTTTCTAAAGGAGTACAAAAATTTGTGTCTTCTGGTGATTCCCTTGTCTCATATTTTTCTGCAGAATCGCAACAGTTGTTACTTGGTGCCACAAGGCTTTGCCCATGGCAGCCTCCTGGTCATATAAGGACTTTGGATTGATGCCTATTGTACGACTGTAAAGGGATGCATTTTCTTGTCCAATTGCTGGTGGAAGTTGTGCAGTCAATGTAGTCACCTCACCCCAGCCCTCCCCTCCCCCTGCACAGCTGCACCGATCCCCACATGGGCTGACCCCTGGTCCATCTGGACTACATTCCAGAAGTACCACCCCTCAGCTGAACCCAAGGAAGAGAGCAGGAAAATCTGAGGACAGAGGGGAGATGAAGCGATGCAGAAAAGAATAGATGTGATTCAGTAAACTTTGCACTCCCCCCCATATTCCTATCGGAGTCCTAGGAGTCCGAGTTTTCCAATAGGAGTCCTACTAGTCCGACAATAGTCCTAGGAGTCCTATAGGAATCCGATCGGAATGTATCTTGATGACCATGTACTTTTATTTCCAAGAAATTCCTAGTAAATTCCGAGTAAAGTCCTATGCAATTCCAACAGGTAGTAGTCGGAATACCACACCATTTTGGAAGACTTAACTTGATGAAAGTGCTTACAAAATAAATGGGCAGAGCAAGAATTGAACTCTAGACCTTGGGATATAAGTGACATGACTACCAAACAAGTGCTCAACCAGTTGAGCCACAGGAGCATTAATAAATATGTAATATAAAGTCCATTTAAAGCACTTAGGATTAGTTCACTTATTTTTAACCTCTCTCACAAGAGCTCGAACAAAAATTGTTGAGCCCTCGCATCTTTGCGAGGGAGTAGATAACTAATATAGATTTAAAAAAAACCCCCCACGCAAATGTGAGGGGGAGAATGAATTATACTATTTAATTATACTATTTTAACTTCTACAAAAAAAACCCACCCCCCTGCGAAATGGAGTGGAGGGGGTGGTGGTGCATTGTGGTGGCTGTCTCGTCAGCCCTGTCCTGTCATTTCCCCTCCCTCTTGTCTCTGTCGTGTCTCGCCTCTCTCACCTTGCCTCCCCCATGGCTTCCCTCCCCTCCCTCGTCTCCCCTCCCTCTTCTTTCTGGTCGTCGTCTCCCTTTCCCTTTGTTGTTTCATCCCCCCCCCCCCTCGTCACCCTCGTAGTTCATCCCCCTCGTTGTCTGCACCGACGAACCACCCTACAGGCAGCTGCTCATAGGTGTGTTGTTTGGTGCCATCGTTGTCCCTCCACGCCGTTCCCGTGCTCTTGCACCCCATATACACCCCGTGAGCAGTTGCTCATGGCAGTGATGGGGGGTGCTGGATGTCATCGGTGTCATGGATGCACTCATGATCCACCCTACGAGCAGCAGCTTGTAGGCGTGGGGTGGGTGTGTTGTTGGTTCATCAGTGATGTGGCACGAGGGGAGGGGTCGGGTGGTGCTTGGGTATTCCCCTTCTGGGGTCTCCTGGTGTTGTTCCCCATGCTCCTGACCATGATCGATACCCTCACATCCCATTTTGATAGGGAGGAGGGGGGTTGCCAGGGGTGTCATTTGGCTCGCATCAGTCCGTCGTTACTCATGTAGATTAGAACCTAGAAACAAATAAACCCTTCTAACCCTAAGATATAAGAATGGGACTACTAGATAGGTTTCCAAAAGATGACCAAGACATGAAGCTAGAAGAATGCTGCCGATTGCGATTACTCAGATCAAAGGATCCTCGGAGTGAACTATGACTCTGTGATAGCGACAAGTCTGAAGAGTTGCAGCTTCCAAAGGTAGTGGGTATGTCGCCGAGTGAAGATGCATCTGAAGATGCTCGCAAGCCTGAGCATCGTGGGTAGAACCAAGTCACATAAGCATTGAAAGCAACTTCTTGAACCCATGTATTGGCATTGTCAAGAGCAAAGAAGGGGTCATCGAGATACTTTGGGGAAACCATCTGAAAAATGATCAGCTTAGCATGAATAGCAGAAACGATTGTCAACAGATTAGTACATAGCGCCGGAAAGCCTTGAGTTGTGACAGCGACACGTCGACGACATGATGTATCAGGCATGAATCTTGCTTCCCATCTGCAACCAAAGTGGTATACAAATGGTACCCCATTGGCGTCATCCACTCTTCTGCCAGAAGCTCCATTGAAAAGAACGGGGTATGCAGTGAAAGTGCAACCTGCGATGAAAATGCCTGTTTGGAAAGAGGAATTAGCTGGACACGTCAAGAACAACATGAACACATAGCTCACAAAATCCCTATAGTCGCGC
Source organism: Tricholoma matsutake (assembly GCA_026075535.2). Classification (NCBI taxonomy): domain Eukaryota; kingdom Fungi; phylum Basidiomycota; class Agaricomycetes; order Agaricales; family Tricholomataceae; genus Tricholoma; species Tricholoma matsutake. Next base: position 11,920,879 of record AP026544.2, read on the forward strand.
ATAGTCATGATCGAAAGTTCTGACATCTCAAGAGTTTCTGGTGGGTCTGTCATTCTTGTAAAAAGTGTGTGTAGCGCTTGAAGAAAATCTCACTCAGGAAGATGATAAAGAAGGAGAACCACTGTGAGGCAATTCTCCCAGGATACATTTTTGAAATAATTTTGATAGGAGGAGCATCCAACCGCTCCCGATGACCAGAGAGAGGCGGGCGTCAACGATCAATATGAAATGTGGAACGCGGGGTTTGAACACCACCGCTGCACCAGCCGGAATTCACTTTGTATCCGATCCCACTATCCACTGTTCAGCGCCATCATCCCACTATTAATTGCCATCATCCCACTATTGATCATTGCAATCCCACTATTGAAAACCTATCCCACTATCAAAAGTCTCCATCCCATTCCCACTATACCACTATACTTGTATATACTCGTGCATCAGCGAGTGGTCATTCAAAATATCTAATGACAATACCACACTGTTCAGTAAAAAACAATGGTATATCCATTCAGCGGATTTCTGCAAAACGACAATAGATCTGTCAGTAGCGGATTGGGCCCACGTCAGGAAAGACTCGTGTGGGCCCAGGGTGTGATGCATCTGTGTGGGCCCAGTATACAGCTTCACTGAAGAATTCTCGGCAGCAGCAACATCTGAATCACGGCGCCGGCTAGCATGGTCATCATTTTACTACATGTTACCACATATACATGGGCCCATGCAATGCGTGTGATACTGCACAATCGTATTGGCCCACCACTGGTTTTCTTATAGACATCGGCCTATACGGACATATCATTGGTGCTGGTTCCCAGTGCTGATGATCATTGTAGGTTTGGTAGGAAAAAGTGCAGCAGCAGGTCAGCAGGTATCAGCGGTTGGATGCATACGGCGTCGGGTCACAGCAGATACGGTTGGATGCATGTAGCGCCGGGACATGCCACACTAGCCAATTGTTTTAGACACCGATGTGATGTCCTGCTATAGATTATGGTTAGATATAAACAAATGTCCCAATGTTGGGGCCAGAATCTGGAGGTATGAGCGCACAATTTTACTGACTTGACAGAGGGTGTAGTTAAGAGTTTGAACTGCTTACCACATATACATGGGCCCATGCGATGATTCCATTTGACAGGGAACAATTGTATTGGCCCACCACTGGTTTTCCTATAGACATCGGCCCATACGGACTTATCATTTGTGCTTGTTCCCAGTGCCAATGATAATTTTGTCCATTGATTACTTAATCGTCCAAACATTCTGTATCTACAACTGCATCGAAGTTATGATATCCTGCTATACAAACCTCGAATCTGTGCCTCGCTGGCCATATAAACCTGACCCTGTTACTGCTGGCGAATTCTCTACCGCATTGAATCAAATAGAAGTCGAGCATCAGAGGAACACCAATTTCCTAGAGAACCCTCACCCTACAGTCAAACCTACTGAGTTCCATGAGCAGGCCATTGCTGCTCAACAGGTAGCTCATGATCTCAGCATTTGAGAGAGTACTACGGGACTACTACCAGCATGGAATAATCTAGCACATGGGCAGGAAGTGCTGTTGTATGGAACATCACGTCTCCATCCTGCAATCACTGCATGGATCCTTGTGGTAGATAACGATGAAGACTACGAAGAGTCATGGTTGGGGTGGGTGTCTAGCCTATTTTTCGAGACTGTAAGTGAACATATTGTGATTGCAATTATCTGATCACCAATACCAACTTAGAAGGAATTCTTGATGGCCACCAGAATTTATGCCTCTATGGGTGGCAGTGCTCCATACACTCCCCCGCTTGTCATGGAAACCATAAAGATGGTACAGGATGGGACTTTGGGGTGCTTGGAACGCAATGATCCTGAGGGCAAAGATTTTCTGGAACTAGAATACATTCCAGTGATACAAAGGTACTTGAAGGTTGATGCTGATGACCCCACCCATATTGTCAATAGCTATATCAATTCTTGGTGGAGTAAACAGAATGATCCAGAGAACTACGACTCATACCCATTCGCTCCACACGACTTCCTGGTGGTTCATCAGCCACAGGTGAGTAACATGTTGTTGTCCTTTAATTTATCTTAAGTTTCATCAGATCCAGTTCACCTGGCAAGACCTATGGCCAGTCCCATATGCCGCCGGTGACCTGGCCAAAATACAATTAATGATGAATATTCTCGATGACCTGCATTTGACATGGAAAAGGATGACTGAGATGGTCCGAGAAAATGATGCCCAACTTCAGAAGGACAGGAAATTGTTGGCTTACTGGGAGGATGTGTGGAATCAGGTTAGGAAGCACCTTGACACTTAACAAGTCGTCTATGTAGGAAAAGATAAACATTGTAGTGACCAGTGCCGGTAGTGATAAAGTCACTTGTGGCGATAAGCATCCAAGGTCAAGAGCTAAGTGAATGACCAGGGCCAGTTATTGTAGAACCCCATGAGCTACAAAAATGTGTATGGGCCCATCCTAAAATAATACAGGGAAATGGGCCCATACGAATGATACACTCAATGGAATGATCGGGTGGGCCCATGACAGTAAAAGGAAAACAGTATGGGCCCACACAACTATAGCGTACAGGACTTGAATTACTGCTGTTATTACAAATCATAAAGAATATATCCTAAAACAGTACATTGTAGTGACCGGTGCTGGTAGGGATATACACAAGCACGTAACAGAAGAGAACAATCATTAGTCGAAGACAGTAGTAATGTGCAATGAGAGTAGACGTAGATTAATCCTGACACTGGCCGGAAAGCAACTGTCGCTTGTGTGGCAGTCAGCTATTTCCGAACTGTATCTCTCGGCACTGGAAAAGGTAAAGGTGGCACTGGTCATTCACATAGCTCTTAAAAGACTTGTATACTAATTGCGGCCGCTGTGCACTACAATATGGATAACAAACACAGGAATGGTGACATGCTGTATGCTGTAGGAATGTGGGAGGATAAGGATATATGCAAAATCAGTACATTGCAGAGACCGGCACCAGTAGTGATAAAGTCACTGGTGGCGATAAGCATCCAAGTCAAGAGCAAAGTGAATGACCAGTGCAGAATATATGCTAAAAGAGTACATTGGAGTGACGGGCACCGGAGAAGACAACATTGCGCCAATCATTCCCATAGCTCTTAGACTTGTACACTAATCGCCGCCGGTGGTCACTGATAATGAAAAGCAATGACATGCTGTAAAAGTAAGAAACTATTGACCAATGGGTATCACAAACACCACCGGTGTAATTTTACATTGGAACCATCAACAGTAGCTTTGTGAGTATGACCTAGGTAACATGTTAGTATGCTGTGTAGAACAGTCCCATAGTAACCTCTACATGGTACCATTGTCATTTACATCACCATGTTGCCATGTTTCCTCACTGCCTACAGTGCCTATATAATCCTGGAGATGCTTGTTCATAATTTTACATCACTCTACAAACCATCATGCCTAGAGGACACACTCGCACCATCATTGGAAGAATCACCCAGATGACTGTCATTCGCTCCCAGACATTGCGGGGACCCAGGGATCGCCTTGTACCAGTTCGGCAAAGTCCTCAGTCAACTCCAAGGCATAAGAAGGCCAAGATAAGTGCACCAGTGTCAGGATCGGCGACCACATCCAACACCAATATAACATCTCTGATGTCTGATGAACCAATTGAGCATCACGCTCTAAATTTCATTGCAGAGCTTGATCCCCCCTCTTCAAAGGTGACTTATTATGGCTACCACATTTACTATGCTAATATTACCCTCAGACACCTCAAGATTACATCGAAGAATGGTTGCCTAAAAAGGCCATGTATTTGGAAGCACTACTATCCAATGAAGTACCTGATTGCATGAAATGCAATTTGTGTGGGGATGATGCTGCTACCTGGCAATGCCGAGACTGTCTTTTCAATCCCATGTTCTGTACTGACTGCTGCCATGATAACCATGCTTCTAACCCATTTCACCGCATTGACCACTGGACAGGTTCCTATTTTGAACCAGCTTGGTTGTTCCAAGTCGGGTTAGTTTTACATCTCGGTCACAATGGTGCATCCTGCCCAAGTTACTTTCACCCATCAGCACCAGATGTGGTTGGACAAGAGGCCGACAATTATGAAGATGATTTGGATGATGCAACAGAAGGTGATGGAACCAACAACATCATCAAGGAGATGAAAAGGTTTACCAGTGTTTATGACCTTGGTCCCACAACTTTCCCAACGCCAATGGATTGTCACAAATTGACAGTAATCGATGTTCCAGTGTACATCGTATGTGGGTCAAGTGGTGTAATTGCCCTAATTCCTGTCAAGAGCAGGAAAATCACTTGTTGCAATCGGGGCTTTTCCCGGTCAGCTACAAAAATATCAAGACCACATTCACATTTAAAGTCCTTGATGATGCGCGATTGTCCAATCTGGAATGTAAATCTTCAGCCTATCAATACTACCAGAAGCTCTGGTGCATGACTTCACCCTTATTTCCTAGTGCCGTGGAGGTATGATTGATATACTACAGTTGTCAATATCTCTGACATCAGTACTTGAGGATCGATACAGGGAGCTTCTCAGGGCAAGCCAGCTATGGCGAATGTTGAAACATTTGAAGTGGAGAGGCCGCTGGGGAGAATCACAGTCCAGTGCCGGTGGCTCATCAGCAGCTGCAATGCATGGTGCGACTGACATCCCAACATTCTGTGCTGCATGTCCTCAGCCTGGTGTCAATCTGCCAGAAAATTGAACCGAGGATCCTGACCAGTAAGTCAAATCGCATGAATTGGAATGTATTTAATGTAATCTTATTTCAGAATGGCATACACTCGGACTTTTGTCATGGATGGAAACTTCACCGCTGTTCATCAGAAGCGCAAAAATGCTCACTGTGATATTAAGCTCAGTCATGGTGATTTTTTCATGACTGAGCTGAATCGCTACAAAGCACACCTTGCCGTTGCTAAGGAAGTCACAGAGGTAAGATATTTGAAAGACTTTCAGCATATTTACTAACTCCAAATTAGAAACCGACCTGCAATGAGTATCATGCTGTAAATGACCACTTCATCAAATACAAGGGTCTTGATGTAACCGGTGTCAGTGCAACTGCTTGTGGCCGTCATGGTTGCTTCTGCCCCAGTGCAGTGGTTGACTTCCAAAAAGGGGAACAGTGAGATATCTTCACATTTTGAGAGATATTGTGTAATGTTTTCTAGACAAGCAAACATGGACTATTCTTTATCTGAAGCCTTGAAAAACACTAATATCACCAGACTCAAGAAAATCATTTTGATTTATGATATAATGTGCCAGTATTGGAAGAGGCTCAGACTTCGGATGGAGGAGAGTCAGTATATCCAGCTACCACTCGGCATCGCCATTCTGCATGGTATTGGTCTTTTCCATGTCGGTGGCCACATCTGGCAATGTTTCTCACGCTTTTCACCGAGTTTCCTTCACGGCACCGGACAAGTGGATGGAGAAATCCTTGAATCATTGTGGTCAGTGTTGAATGAAATCTCACCTAGTACCCAAAATGCTACCATTTCTGGACGGATTGAAACCTTGGATGATCATATGGGGGATTCCAACTTCAAAAAAATGCAGGACATAGGTGAATACATGTTTGTACCTTGTGCCAGATTGACTTGGAACCAGATGTAGTGGTTACCACCGCCCGCCCATTCAGAGCTGCTGTGGCAGGTGAGGAGGAAAGTCGGGTGGACCTATTGCAGTACACGGCAAACTCAGACCCTGAGGAGATTGCAACCTGGAAAGAATTGGAAAAACACTCTCAGGCAACACATCTAACCGATCCAGAAGCAATGGACATCTAAGATATAAACCCTGGTCAGGTAGTGGTCACACGAAGCGACCTTCAAATGAACCTTTGAGAGGATGAAGATGAAACCGGTGATGGAAAGGGTGAAACCACCTGGGTTGCTCTTGGCCTCAAACTTGAGGAAGCCCAGTGCATATCCAGCCATTGCAAAATATTCCTATGCTAACTAGTATCAGACTGGCTCTTCGGACCTTATACGTCAACAGTGTTCGGTGTTGTCCAAGGCCGATAAGCTGAAGATTGCAACAAAATGGCAAAACCTTGATACCAGAGTGGATTCCTTCATTGCTAAATCAGAACAATTTGTGAACAATGACACATTGGATACACTGCAAAAGCTTAATGACTCGCCACCGAGACCAGTACTCCCATCACAAGCTCCCGATTACCAGACTAACTCGGATGACGATGATCAAAGCAACCCATTTATTACAAGGCCCCCGGTAGCAGCAGTCCATACCGCTGAAACACACCCATTACCTCTTCCCTCTACATTTGGCTTTCCACAAATTACTCAGCTTGGTTTGGATTCCCTCACCAAGAAAGAGTTGAGATTGAGGGAAGGACAAGCAAACGATGAGCTCCAGGGCATTAGAATGGCCCTCGGTGAGAAATCTTTCTTATTCAGAAAGAATTTACGTCTCGCCACCTCCAAGAACAAAAAGGGAAGGGCTTTGTCAAAGGTGCATGCTATTAGCTGCCGGGTTCAAGCACATCGTCAGGTATACAATGCTGCGAGGGCTACAATGGTATCATTGGGATGTTCACCTGAGATGCAGTCCAAGTATCAGGTATTGTGCTGGGACGAACTCAAGATTTCAACTGCTGCGGTGAGGGGTGGTACTGGCAATGCTGAGGGTGGAAGCCAGAGACAGGATGAACCATTGCCATGGTTTTGGACCATTAATGTCCAAGCCGATGTCGAGGCAAGTGAAATGATGAAAGAATGTAAGTACACCTCAATTCACTTTAATGAGTGACTTCACTATTATTTAGTCTACAGGGTGCACTGGTTACGGGTGAATGCCAAACATGATAGATGGTCGGAGGAGTTATCAATTACTAGTCATGAAATGGCTTGGATCCCACATTATTTTCTTCACAGAGCAGAGGTCTGGGTTAACTGCTTGGAGACTCAGACCTTGCCGGGAGCTGTGGCATATACCAAACGTCAGGCAGCAAACTGGAAAAGGATGGCCACTTCCTCCGTGCATATTTTCAAAGCCATACATCCATGGGTAGGAAATGTCTGGGGTTTTGAGTAGCCAGGTAATTGGAAGGATGCCATGTTTGGCAGCCTACACTAGACTTATGTTTACAGGAAAGACAGGATCAAATTATCTTCATTGGATGGAAGTAGGAACCATAAGTTACTACAATTAAAAGAACTGGAAGTTACTATACCTTCGTTGCATGGAAGTAGGCACAAAGGTTAAGGAATAAAAAATAAGTAATATATAAGAAAAAGATTGACTGTGCAAGTAAAAGGCTGCATCAAGTGTAGTGTGTGATTTGGGAAGGCCGCATTGGGCGTAGTCACATAATAGGAAAATACCACATCAATAGGATAATGTCAGCACTGCTGGATGTGGATGGAAGGGTAATAAAGATGTATTGTAGTGATCCAGACTGTTGCCCAGTCTTTACATTTATTATATAGTATTTGTTCCAGCCACTGGTCCCTTTATAAGGGATGGTATTTAATGACTAGAGCAGACTTCTACACCCGGCAAAAATATACATTAATCGTGTTCTTGCCTTGTGTGAATTAAGTCTACCCTCCGGTTTACTACACTTTTTTGAACACTCAAATACGTTACTTTGACCAAAAAACTTTCTTACTTGACCTCACCTTCGCAAACGTCAAATTGTGCCATAACATCAATTGGGACCCTGACGCCACCGGAGACAGTTCATTAAAATTCTTGATCTGAATTCGACACTACCCGCGACAGACATGTCTTCGACCAAAGTCAAAAAGAAGACTAGCCAGACTAGGGTGAAGGGTGGATCGGATTCCGAACCACCAGGTGACGGATCTCAACCCCCAGTTGAGGGAAACCAGATGGGTACTGTCGAAGAAGTCGATGAAGTGGAGTCAGCACTGAGAGCATCGACTCAAGACCTACTCCCACCAATAGAGCCCATCGACGGGATGATCCCTCGTCCTTTTCTCCTACACCCCGTACTCCAGATGGAACTCCCCGACACTTACCCGGAAGGGAGGGTCAGTCCAACCATTCCCAAGATCGCGAGTTTATAACACTGTGAGGGACTTCCAGGCAAGCACCTGGAAGAAACGCACCAACTTCCCCATCCATTCCTATGGATGAGGGAACTAGCAAATGACGCCGAGAGGAGAAGAGACCCAAGAAGGATACTCCACCTAGCCAGGAGGAGAACAGCATGGCAATGTACACATCCCAGGCATGTGATCTCATCCACTGTCACATGGATCAGGACAGTTATGACCCTCGTCAACTCAGTGCGCAGATACACAAGTTGATGAGTGAGTTCTCTGTTCAGATCCGTCGGGAGTCTGGTAGTCAAGCTCCAGTTCCCTCCCCTAGTCAGGAGGAGAATCATATCCCTGCAGCTTCTTGTTGTGGGGTTCCTGCATCGACCGCCCAGAAGAAATCGGTTCACTATGATGGGGCCAGCAAAGTGGCTTTTCAATGATATTGGGACTCTGCCATCCGGGATGGACAACCTTCCAATATCCCAGACCAAGGATTACGGTTTGATGCTAAGGGATTCCCTTTTGAAGATGTTCCATCCCCTTCGGAAATTCCACCTAACCTCCATCCTGTAAGGGGACTAGGGAGGTGCCCTGTGTGTTTTTCCTATTTTTTATGTTCGTCCTATATTTTTCCCCACCTCATTTCCTTCTATTCTTCATTTTCTATGATTTTTCCGGATTTTATTACTAATTTTCCCTTGCTATCATGTTTGTACATGTTGACACTTTTATATTTAGAGGCGGAGTACCCCTTCCGACACATACCCCTTGGTATGATGTCATTCGGCGGCCTTGATCCGCCTATCTCCGCCTTTTTCTATTTTTAGGTTATATTTGATTTTTGTCGTCTTCACATATACTGGGCATCAGCAAGGGGATCCTTAGAGTTTTCTCTTCGGATTTCCCTTTGCTAGGTGCGCCCCCAATCCCTGTATTATGTAGCATAATTTTAACTTCGGATTTCCCTTTGCTAGAGGCTGAGGTTGCCCTGATAGTAGAAAACTCTCCCCTAAGGCCCGAAAATCGCGAACGCGCTGCCCAAAATAGGCAGGTACGGACTGGACAACACTTCCCAAAGCTCCACAGAGTCCCTACACACCGTTCCAGATACTCTCGGCTTTATTACGCCGCCATTTTCGCCAAACGCGCTCCCTAGCGACATGGACGCATCAGAACGCTTGGACGCGCTTGAAAGCGACGTTTCCGGAATGCGCGCGCAAATCGACTCGCTTAAATCTAGGATTGAAAACTTCGTTAGGACCCTCCAGGCTAACCCTACGACTAAGTGTTCCCCCTTCACGACTCCAAGCGCACCCAACAACGATGTTTTGCCAAATGCGTCCACTAAGGAACGTGCCCAGATCAAACCGTCCCCCCCCCGCCGAATTTAATGGTGCACGTGCGCAGGGACGTGCATTCCTTAATTCCTGTGAGTTATACATTAGTCTCCAGTCGCATCAATTCGTCGATGAGGCTGCAAAAATTTATTGGGCCTTCACATACATGAAATCTGAACGCGCCTATCTCTATGTGGACCGTATCCTACGTCAAACTAAAGAACTCGGTTCTCTACCTTTCTCCACTTGGGGTGACTTTCGAGCTGAGTTCGTACGCCACTTCTGCCCCCTCAATGAATGCCACCGAGCAGTGACACGACTTGAGTCATCCACTTACCACCAGGGATGTCGATCCGTGGACAACTATATCGATGAGTTCAAGGATTTGGTGGACATGGCAGGATATGGGAGTGGGTTACCAGTGGTGGTGAAGTTCCGACGGGGGCTCCACCGAGAAATTCAGGACCAGATTGCACAGATGTTGGAAGGGCGCCCAGCGGACGATGATATCCTTGCTTGGTATGAAGCTGCTTCACTCTGTGACAAGAACCGACTCACAAATGCGGTGTTTAATGCTGCATTCCGTGCTCCAACTACCACTCATACACCCTACACCTTCAATCGAAGCCTCCCCCGCCCTAACCCCATTCCTGTTCATCAAACTCCCACACCAGCCGTCAATGTCCCAGTACCAATGTATGTTGATGCAGCCCACAGCCGTGCACGTAAGTTGGATCTCTGCTACCATTGTGGGGAACCTGGACACAGGGCTGGAGCATGTCCCCATCGTCAGGATATCCGCATGCTCACCCCTGAGGGACGAGACGAACTCCTGCAAGATTTGTTGGCGCTTGTAGATGTTGAGGAAGCGAAGGATCAAGTTGCAGAGGAGATTAAGTTGGAAGTTGTAGAGGAGCAGGATTTTCCTATTCGCAGCGAGTGAATTGTATGCCCTCACTGCCTGTCCATAACCACTTTGAAGTCTTGTCAGTTGAATCCCCAGAGAATGAATCCATTTCTGTGACTGCTCCCCTCTCTGACCCTTTGAAGTTGGCTAAAGATGTACCTGCTCTCCCCATCTCTCCTTCTACTCCACGTCCCAAAATTAAATCATGGGAGCGTAAACTACCACGCAAGTATATTGTGGCATCCACTCCCTCTGCACATTCCTTAAACCTAGCCATCGAACTGCAGACGACCGACACTGGACAGATACTTGGTGTCTCTGCGCTCCTGGACTCTGGTGCGACTGGTCTCTTCATCGATTCCCATCTGGTACAACAACATCGTCTAAATACTCGCTCACTCTCACATCCGATACCTGTATATAACGTGGATGGATCCTCAAATGAAGCTGGTGCCATCCGAGAGGTTGCAGACTTGGTTCTCCATTACAAAGATCATAGTGAGCGTGCCCTTTTTGCTGTCACTCAATTAGGAAAGCAAAAGGTGATTTTGGGATATCCATGGCTTGGAGACCATAACCCAGAGGTCGACTGGCGCACCAGGGAGGTTACCATGAGCTGATGTCCATCCCGCTGTCGGACGTGTTTCACAGAAGCCAGGCAAGAACATCGTGGACAGAAGGCGGCCATACGACGAACTCAGAAGTGTCATGCTGGACCCCTGCCTATACCTGAAGTGGAATTGGAAGGGGTTCCTGATCTAATGCCGGACTCGGATGATGATGATGAGGACCCAGAGGAAGTGGAGGAGGGTGATCGGATCTTCTACACTGCGATTCGCTCATCGCATGAGGTGTGTGCCACATCGAACATATCCCAACGCCTCACCGAGGCCTTCCACAAAAACAACACTGCTAAATCCTCTACTAACTCCTTACTCCCTCATCTCCATGAGTTTGAAGATGTGTTCTCCAAGGAGTCATTCGACTCTCTTCCTGCGCGTAAGCCATGGGATCACGCAATCAAACTCACCCCCAGCGCAACCCCTTCATCCTGCAAGGTCTATCCTCTCTCTCCGGAAGAACAACAGCAGCTTGACCAGTTCATCGACGAGCACCTGGCCTCTGGACGTATTCGACCATCGAAGTCACCCATGGCCTCTCCCTTGTTCTTTGTCAAGAAGAAGGATGGCTCACTTCCACCGGTTCAAGACTACAGAAGGCTCAACAACATCACGGTCAAAAATCGCTACCCACTACCCCTCATCTCCGAACCCGATACTTCACCAAGCTCGATGTCCGTTGGGGCTATAATAATGTGAGGATAAAGGAGGGAGAAGGCAGCCTTTCATACCAACCGTGGTCTTTTTGAACTGCTTGTCATGTTCTTTGGCCTTACTAATAGCCCTGCCACCTTTCAGACCATGATGAACGACATCTTCCATGACCTCATCCTCAAAGGCGTTGTCTGCATCTATCTCGACGACATTCTTATCTTCACTCGCACGGTTGAAGAGCACCGTCGCATCACGCGCCTCGTCCTAGAGCGACTTCGACGGTACAAACTCTACCTTTGTCAGGACAAATGCGAGTTCGAAAGGACCAAGATCGAGTACCTCAGCCTGATTATCTCGGAGGGTCAAGTAGAGATGGATCCTATCAAGGTAAACGGGGTCACAGCTTGGCCAACGCCCACGAACAAGAAGGAGGTGCAGTCTTTCCTGGGCTTCATCAATTTCTATCAGCATTTTATCAAGGATTTCTCACATCATGCACAACCACTGTTTGACTTGACAGGAAAGGAGGCATGGAGGTGGGATAATGCACAACAGGAGGCGTTCGAAAAGCTTAAGGAGATGGTCACTTCCGCTCCGATCCTTACCTTTGCTGACGATTCGCGTCCTTTTTGTGTAGAAGCTGACAGTTCTGACTTTGCGACGGGCGCTGTGTTGTCTCAGCAGTCTCCGGAGGACCAGAAGTGGCATCCTGTTGCGTTCTACTCCAAAAGCCTTAGGGCTGTAGAGAGAAACTACAAGATCCATGCCAAGGAGATGTTGGCGATAATGCGTGCGCTTGAGGAGTGGCGACACTTCCTCGAGGGTGCCCAACACAAGGTGGAAATTTGGACAGATCACAAGAACCTCGAGTACTTCATGACGGCCAAGAAATTGAACCGTCGTCAAGCTCGTTGGTCCCTGTATCTATCTAGATTTGACTTCTCCTTACACCACTGTCTGGGTCGCAGCATGGGGAAGACCGATGCCCTATCCTGACGTGCAGACCATGGGGATGGCAGCGGTGACAACCAAAACATTGTGCTGTTGCAGCCAGACCTGTTCACCATTCAGGCACTGGAAGGTATCGCACCCCAGGGCGAGGAGCGGGACATCCTATGTGACATTCATCATGCAAACCATAGCGGTTTACATGAGGATGTTGTCGCCCGAGCTGTTAAAGAACTGAGGAAGGGATCAACCCTTTCCTTACGTGCGGCAGAGTGGGCTGAAAAGGAGGACTTGTTGTATTTCAGGGATCGCATCTATGTTCCCAATGACCCAGACCTTTGCCGGCGCATCATATCCCAACACCATGACTCACAGATTGCTGGCCACCCTGGACACTGGAAGACCTTGGAGCTCACCTCATGGAACTATTGGTGGCCACAAATGTCGCGGCTCATTGGTCAGTATTGTTGCACTTGTGACCTTTGCTTACACACCAAGGTTCCTCATCGCAAGCCTATTGGTGAGCTACACCCTCTTCCTGTTCCAGAGAGTCGTTGGGATGTCATCAGCATTGACTTTGTGGTGGAATTGCCAGAGTCAAATGGGTTTGATGTGGTGATGTACACAGTTGACTCAGTGGGAAAATGCGCTCACTTCATTCCCACTCACACCACTGTCAGTGCCCTAGGTGCCGCTCGACTCTACCTCCACCACATGTGGAAATTACATGGACTTCCTGGTGCCTTCCTCTTGGATCGTGGCCCTCAGTTCATGGCAGAGTTCACTCGTGAGCTGTACCGACTCCTGGGGATCAAACTCCTCGCTTCAACTGCTTATCACCCACAAACTGATGGCCAGACGGAGTGAGTCAACCAGGAACTGGAGCAGTACATCCGCCTCTTTGTCAATGAACGCCAGGACGATTGGGATGATCTCCTTCCTTTGGCCAAGTTTGGATACAACAACCATGTCCATGCTTCCACTCAACAGACCCCTTTCCTCTTAGACACTGGACAACATCCACGCATGGGATTTGAACCTCGCCAAACTCCCTCACACATCGAGATGGTGAATGAGTTCACAGAACGCATGAGGGATAGCTTGGAGGAGGCAAAGGCAGCCTTAGCAAAGGCGAAGGACGACATGGCGCGATTTTACAACCAACGCCACTCCCCAACCCCTCAGTACAAGGTTGGTGATCGAGTTTATCTTGACTCCAGTGATGTCTCCACTACACGTCCATCCAAGAAACTCGCTCATCGCTTCTTGGGACCTTTCCCCATTGTCAAGTGCATTGGAACACATGCCTATTGTCTACGCCTCCCAGCCTCCATGTCCAGACTCCATCCCATCTTCCATGTCGTCAAATTGCTTCCAGCTCCCCCAGATCCATTCCCGGGATGCCATTCACACCCACCACCACCACCTACAGTGATCGAGGGAGAACCCCAATATGAAGTCGAGTCAATCTTGGACAGTCGTTTACGTCGAGGAAAACTCCAGTATTTGGTACATTGGAAGGGTTATGGGTATGAGGAGAACTCATGGGTCGAAGAGTCTGATGTAAATGCCCCTCGGTTAATCAAGGAATTCCACCGACGGCACACTGCTGCACCGCGTCGCATTCAAGTCACGGACTTTGGTCGTATACGATTTCGAATGCATCGGGGCGATGCATCTTAGAGAGGGGGTGATGTAAGGGGACTAGGGAGGTGCCCTGTGTGTTTTTCCTATTTTTTATGTTCGTCCTATATTTTTCCCCACCTCATTTCCTTCTATTCTTCATTTTCTATGATTTTTCCGGATTTTATTACTAATTTTCCCTTGCTATCATGTTTGTACATGTTGACACTTTTATATTTAACGGTGGAGTACCCCTTCCAACACATACCCCTTGGTATGATGTCATTCGGTGGCCTTGATCCGCCTATCTCCGCCTTTTTCTATTTTTAGGTTATATTTGATTTTTGTCGTCTTCACATATACTGGGCATCAGCAAGGGGATCCTTAGAGTTTTCTATTCAGATTTCCCTTTGCTAGGTGCGCCCCCAATCCCTGTATTATGTAGCATAATTTTAACTTCGGATTTCCCTTTGCTAGAGGCTGAGGTTGCCCTTATACATCCTAACTCTAATCATCAAGAGCCAGGAAGGAGAGAAGATACCCCTGGATGCAAAGGGCCCAGGGAAAGTGGAGGCGGAGGAGGGGGAAGTGATTCCTCTCCCTCCCATAGTGGCAGCAGCGACAGTGACTGCAATGAAGAAACATTTCCCCCTAGCGATGAGGAGGATGAGGTCAAAGAGCACAGCCTACTTCGCCCCAATTCTCAGTCTCGTTCGAGGCCGAGAACAAACCCCAGTATCGGGCTGAGAGGAGATACCCCCTCGGCCTCCAATCATACCGATGCCCATTCCCATTGTCGAGGGCACTGCGGTGAGCTCAATTTGTATTGAGACAAAGGCATTCGTCGTCCATCCAAGTACCTGAAGGCGATGCATGCCAAGTTTCACCAGCAAATCGACAATAAGGTGTCTGCGACCATGGAGTCACTCCCGGATTGAAAGAATGGACCCCATGTGCCTACTCCCCCAACCTATGGTGGGAGTTCAGATACTGAAGTGTTCAAACAATGGTTGAATGCTCTCCTTCGATGGTTGAAGGTGAGCAAGACCAGCAGTCCCAGTCTCGATGCCAAAAGGATCGAGTATACCGGCATGTACCTGGAAGGTGTTGCCCTGACGTGGTTTGAAGATAATGTGGACAGAGTTTACCGCCACCAGGTTCAGTGGAACTTCAAGGATGTTATCACTGGTCTGTATGATTGGTTCATCCATGACAATGCAACCCATGATGCGGCTGACCATTTCTCCAAGGTGAAATATGATGTCGTCAAAGGGGTCATGAGCTATTATCATAAACTGGAGCGGTACGCTACCAGGATGATCCGAGCTCTGGACCGATTCACCTTCAAGACCCAACTTTTGTCTGGGTTGCCCCAGACGATGGTGTCTTTTATATTCGACAAGGGCTGTTCCACGGAAGCCAGTTCCACAGAAACCATCTTCTACTATGCATGCAAGGCGGAGGAAATAGTCCGGAAGAAGAAACAATACCAGGAGCATAAGCGAATGGTTGAGGCCCTTTCTTCTAGCAAGGAGACCCCAAAGCCCAAGGCAAATCCCCCCTCCAGGGAGGGTCGATCGCCTGAGCCATCGCGTGAACGACCTCAAGATCCCCCCAGGCGAGATAATTGACCTAGGAATTGGGATAGGCTTATTAGGACCCGTGAGGTGGCCTCATCTAAGAAGGATTTCCATCCTGAAGAAAGAAAGGCACCTTTCTCCGGGGAGTGGAATTCCAGGGACCAAGCTTCCCCTAGGAAGTATGAGGACAGTAAACCTCCCCCCACTTGTTATAAGTGCGGGGGATTAGGACATTACTCCACCGACAAGAAGTGTCCTGAGTATAATACTCCAGGGCAATCGAAACCTTCCCCCAGTGCAAGGATGTACGCAGCTCGCGAAGAGACAGAAGAGGACAAGGACGATGCCCCTCCAATGGAGGAGGATCGATTAACGGCGGCTCACAGTGATTCTGATGAATCTGATGGAGACGTATTGGGATCCCAATACAGTTCAGAGGGGGATCCATTCCTCATGGACTCCAACTGGGACTAATGCTCCGGCGAGGATTCAGAACGTTGTGGTGCTATTTGGGAGGTGATTAGTGAATATGATTCAGATTCCACATCTGACTCCTGTCCCTCCGCACAATCGGTATCTGACTCCAAAGAGGATTCCGACGAAGAATCGGTCGGAGACCACCTACTCGATGAGCAGATGGGAGTGATGGACAAGTCCCCTCTTACCTTGAACCTCAGGCGCCCCCTGGCCCTCAGGAAGTTATCCAAAAAAATTACCCGTCCTCCTCGAACTGAGCAGGACAACCGGTGCTTCATCGTTTGAATGAAGATCCATGGTCTCAAAGCCAATGTACTCCTCGACTCAGGGTGTACTGCGGACTCGGTCTCTCCTGAATTCACTGTTTCGGCAAATATAAAGGTGCACGAACTTATTGAGACCGTGCCCCTCCAATTGGGAACGGTGGGGAGTCAATCCAAGATTAACTTCGGGCTCTTTGCAGAGTTCGAATTGAGAACCGTGAAAGCGGATCACTACTTTGATGTGATCAACCTCGATAGATATGATGCTATCGTGGGGACAGTGTTCATGAGGAAGTATGGCATTATCCTTGACTTTGAATGAGACCAGGTGTGGTTTCAGGGGCAAGTCCTCTCCACCATTGTTGAGAGCAAGAGCACGTTTTGACAGGTACATCGATATGCCATGAGAACTCAACCTGTACAGGATGAGTGACTCGACAGCAGCCCTAGTGCTGCTGTCAGCATGTTGAAGGACCCCAACCAGTTGGGGTTAAGTTCAGTTTCCCCCCAGCCTCCTTCCAGGGGTTGGGCTTCCATGACAATGGTGGAAGAGAGGGATGTCGATCATCCCCAGAAGGGACAGGGGTTGGGTGTTTCTGACCCCATACTACTGGGCCCTGAAGACGAAGACTGGGATACCTTGGAAAAGGATCCCGACAAGGAGCCTATGAGCGATCATGAGGGTGACGGCGAATGGGATGAACTCATTGAGGAATTTACTCGGGACTGTTATCCCAAAGGACCGAAGTGTGGTCCCACTGTGCCCGAGGTCCTCTCGGAGCAGCAACTGACCGACTTGAATGAAGCACTCTTCACCATCTGTGAAGAGCTAGCAGAGAGTGCCAAGGCCCAAGGACCTTTGGATAAAAAGGACATTCCCCGATTGCGGGAGGAATGGCTGGAAATATGTAAGGACATCCTAAGGGGTGTACCCGAATGACCTCCTCCGATGAGGGAGATCAACCATCAGATACCCTTGGTGGATGAAAAGAAGAGGTATAGCTATCACTTGCCTAAATGCCCAGACTCGATGAAACAACCTTTTGCCAATAAGATCGAGAGGTACTGCCGGGCAGGATGGTGGAGGCCTGCTTGCATGGAGCAGGCTGCCCCGATGTTGGTGGTTCCCAAGAAAAATGGGGACATTCGCACTGTGGTGAATGCAAAGAAAAGGAATGACAACACACTTAAAAACATGATGCCATTCCCTGATCAGGACCTGATCAGGTTGGACATAGCTCGAGCAAAATATCATTTGAAGATTGATTTGTCCGATGCCTATGAACAGATCCCAGTGGAACAGGGGGATATCTGGAAAACTGCATTCGCAATGGTACTGGGCACTTTCGAGAGCCTAGTAATGCAGCAGGGCGACTGCAATGCCCCAGCCACTTTCCAACAGTTGATGAACTCTATATTTTGGGAGTACATTGGCAGGTTCATGCATGCTTATCTAGATGAGATCTTCATGTTCAGCAACTCTGTCGAGGAACATCAACGTCATCTTAAGCTCATGTTTGATAAACTATGAGAGCATGAACTGTACTTGCGCGTGGATAAGTGTGAGCTATATGCCGAGAAACTTGAGTGTCTCGGACATATGATTGACGACTATGGACTCCATGCTGACAGCGATAAGATGGCAAGGATACAAGAATGGAAGGTACCTCGGAATTATCACAAGGTTCAGCAATTCTTGGGTCTGGTGCAGTACCTAGCCCATTTCCTCCCTGATATTTCAGCCTACACCAGTCCACTCTCCACCATGACGAAGAATGGACAATCTTTCCATTGGCGCCCCCTGCACGATAGCTGTTTCCAGTCTATCAAGGACATCTGCTGATTGACCCCAGTACTGAAGCTGATTGATGCTAGTTCCCCAGAGCCCATCTGGGTGATCTGCAATGCTTCGGTGTTTGGAGTTGGGGCCATGTATGGTCAGGGACCTGAATGGCAGAGCTGTCAACCCACCGGATTCCTATCCAAGAAGTTTTCGGATGCTCAAAGGAACTACAGGACCTTTGAGCATGAAACAATAGCAATACTTGAGGTGCTGCTCAAGTGGGAGGACAAGCTGATAGGTCGGCAACTCCAAGTTGTGACCGATCATAAGGCTCTGGAGTTTTTCCAGACCCAGCATCGATTGTCCACCCAACAGTCCCGATGTATGGAGTACCTATCTCGATTTGACTTTGACATACGATATGTCAAAGGAAACCTAAACAAGGTTGCTGACACCCTTTTGCGATATTACCAGTTTGATAACTGGGAGGACGCCCCATTGGTGCAACATTATGTGTTCGCCGACGTGCGACTGGATCCCATGCATGAGGATTTGCCTTGGGACCGTCATCTGGAAATTAGGAATCGAGTCATCGAGGCTCGATCAGCACAGGCCCAGGCTCATCGGGCAGGAGAGCACCTAAGGGCCCTGCGTGAAAGGGTGGAAGATTGAGAATTAGCCGTGGCCAAATTAGCCAGGGCTCAAGCCAAGGATGGAGTAGACGTTCCAAAGGATCCTGCGGATGGAGACCCCATGGTATACAAATCCTTGGCAAAACACCAGGATTTGAAGGTGTTTCTTTCAGAGCTTGACCCGATGGATGAGGACATCCAACAGGGTTATAAGGCTGACAAGGTCTTTGGCAAAATCCTCGATGATCCCAAGGATCATCCCGACTTTGCGGTAGTTGATGGGATAATCTGGACAAAGAACAAGGGAGGTGTATGAGTGGTCTGCGTACCCTCGGCTCCATCCAAGGACACCACCTTGCATGGTCGTATCATTGACCAGGCTCACTCGATCATCGGGCACTTTGGCCTGGCAAAAACCTCCAAATATATAAGGAGATGGTATTGGTGGCCCCGCCTCCAATACAAAGTGGATAAATTTTGTGAATTGTGTGAGGCATGCGTTCAATCTAAGGGGGAGTATCGCTCCCCCCTAGGTAAGCTACATTCATTGCCAATCCCAATCCGCCCTTGGGAATCCATAGGAATGGACTTTATTGGTCCATTCCCTGAGTCTGAAGGGTTCAACTACCTATGGGTAGTTATATGCCGATTGTCATCCATGGTACATCTAGTGCCTATAACTATCACCACCACTGCCTCTGAATTGTTGTCTCTTTTCATCAAAGAGATTGTGAGGTTGCATGGGTTACCCGGATCAATTGTTTCTGACCGGGATTCCA
This sequence comes from Tricholoma matsutake, assembly GCA_026075535.2. NCBI lineage: Eukaryota > Fungi > Basidiomycota > Agaricomycetes > Agaricales > Tricholomataceae > Tricholoma > Tricholoma matsutake. The sequence continues at coordinate 11,940,575 of AP026544.2, forward strand.
AGTTCACCTCCCGCTGGTGGCAGGAGGTACACCGTATCCTGGACGTCAAACTGTTGATGTCTACTTCTTTCCACCCTCAAATGGATGGTGCTACCAAACAAGCCAATCGCTTGATCGCACAGATATTGTGATCTTTCATGGCATCAAGCCAGAAAGACTGGGTAAAATTCCTCGCCCTGGTGGAGTTTGCAATCAACTCCACCATTAATCGAGTGACTGGTATGGCCCCATTTGAGGTGACCTATGGATATCTTCCCCGCATGATGCGAGAGATAGTCACCCCCAAGCAAGTGCCACCCGGGGTGCAGACCTTCGCGATGGATGCATTGCACAACATGGCTATCACTTATGACAGTATCATCGCAGAGTGAGTTTTCCAAAGGTTCCACGCCAACAAGCAGCATGGAAAGGAGCCAGAAATCAGGCCAGGGGAGAAGGTTTACTTGTCCACTAAGAACCTTAACCTTCCCAAGGGGAGGGCCAGTAAACTCCTCCCCAAATTGGTAGGACCATATGAGGTCCTTTGAAGTTACCCAGATACATCAAATTATGATTTGGACTTACCTTCTGAACTCCAGAGTCGAAGGGTGCACGGTAGGTTCCATGTGAATCTACTGCACCCCCATTTCCCAAGTGATGACGCCCTGTTTCCTAACAGGAGACATCTAGATCCTTACGACTTCAGCGCACCTGACGATGCTGAGTGGTGGGTCGAGGAGATCATGGCCCATTGATGGAAGGGATGTGCATTGGAATTGGAGGTGAAGTGGAGTGTTGGCGAGTCCATTTGGGAACCCCTGGCGGTCTGCAATGAGTTGGCGGCCCTGGATGCATACTTGGCCCTTGTGGGGGCCAAGGACTGGAATGAATTGCCCAAGTGTGCACCAGCACGCAAGAGGTGATGAGACTTCCCGACTTGGTCGAGAAGGCCAGGAGAGGAGATGCCTGGGCCCTCCCACTAAGAGTGGGAATTCCTTAGTGGGAATTATGAGCTTCACTGGTGAAGCTGTCACACTTTTTCCCAGGCATGGGAATGTACTGTATAGTTGACTGGCAGAGTTGAATGTGAAAATTTTTTCTCTTCCTCAAGTCCATCCTTCACTATGGATGGCCAGTCCAACAACTCCATGGACGGTTCACACTAATTTGGGCAATGTGATCGTGAGGCAGACATGCCTCAAAGGGGGAGGGATAGAAGGGAGGATAGGCAGGGAAGAAGGGACCTTGAACCGCAAGGCTCGAGGAGGAGAGAACTTGAACCACAAGGCTCAAGAAGAGACGATAGAAGAAGGAGGTCCCCCTCAACCAGCAGCTCAGTGGAGTACACTAGGGTTAACCAGAGACGCGGGATGTGGGCTGCTCCCCCTAGGGAGGAGTGGAAATATGATGGTCACCTGGGAATCATTGTTCACTGGGTTGGATGCGAAACATGTAAGTCCTACGTGATGCACGTGTATCAACATGAGTTCGAGCAGGACAGGGATTATCTCAAATCTCGGGATCGATGAGACCGAGCCCTCATGGCGGAAGTCAGATGTATCGCAGAGCGAACGTATGACAGCTATGACGACGAGATCGCCGACCTCAAGGCCAAGATTCACAGCCTTGAGGATCAGCTGGACCGATATTGAGAGGACCGGCCAGTTAAGTGACCCTGTGCTTGTGAGCCATCCCCAGTGTCTGGGATGCCTGCTTGACCCAATTATGCAGGTGCTGTGTCCAGGCCTGTATCGGTACCCACCAGCCCTTCCCACCTTCCTCGTACCTCTGTCGAGGCCATGGATGTGGATACAAAGGCCATCCAATATCCACCACTTCCACCCATTTCACCAAAGCCACCCATCTCTTCCTCCGTAACCCATCCCTGGTCAGCCAATTGGGTACCTGCACCTAGGGAGCCCCCACTGACCTCTCCCAAGCTTCCCTGGAATACCACGGAGTTTGATCGCTGGGCGGTTGCTGCCCAACGAGAAGGAAATGAACTGGACCTTCGACGGGCCCAGTCCTTTGCACGTATTGTCAGTCTGACTCCTACCATGGATCACACTCCAGTCATGAGCCATGCGCTCATGACCTGGAGACTTCCCAAGTGGTTGCCAGTGGAATGCCAGTCAGCGAAGGGAATACGCAAACTCCAAGACCCTTACCGGATGCCTCAGCCTCTGATCAATGACTCACCCGAGTCTTGGGCTCAGTTCATGCATCGACAACTCTTTCAATTCCAGAACTCTTCTGGGTTGATCTTGGACCACTCACGAGTTAGCCTCCCTCACGTTTGAGGCATGCTACTCATGAGACAGCAAATTCCTTCTGGGTTACCCCAGAAGCAAAAACAACTTCTGCAACTCCTTCTGGCCGAGGTGTTCTGTACCCCTGGTTTATACCGATGTACCCACCAGAACCTACACCTTTCTATGAGCATACAGTGTGACCAACAGTTCATGGCTCCCATTTCCCCTAACATCACTCTGGATGACATCGTGAGCCATCTCGCCCTTCTCAAAGTCTCTGACCATGAGGTCAGAGAGGCCTACCATTATGGGCTAGGATGGATCACTGGGGTGGCTGAATCCCGATGTGAAGAAGACTCGGCTCCGGCGTCAGAGGTGTTGCAATGGTTGAGACAGTTGTCCGCTCCCGACGCCTTGGACGCCCCGTTGATGATGGAGCCCAAGTGGTGGATCAGGAGTTGATGCTTGACACAGCCCCCACCCCCCAAGAGGAAGTGAATGCCCAAGATGACCGACTGGGTCTCCCCTTTGGGTGGAAACCCAGGGCTGTCCACTTCAATGCACGCGGTGTCTCGACTTCCAGTGTCTTCTCCTGTACTCCCAGTGACTGCTCCAAGTTCGGTGATTCCCCTGTCTGCGGGATCCTCTGGTATATGATCTCTATCCACTCACCCTGGGCTGCCTTTGGCCAGGTTGAACAGACATACTCCCACCACGACAGTTACCGCCGCCATTTTTCCAAAACCCCTAGATCCCCTCCTACTCAACCTATCGTCACAGCTGAGTCAAACCCCATTACTGGGCCTTCCCAACCCGGTCCGTCTACCGCCTCCCAGGTGTTAGAGACCCCCGACTATGAGGATGGAGGATGGACCTATGTGGGCCCTCCTCGTCGAACCAAGACCAAGAAGAATCGGGCCAAGAATGAGAGAAGGAGACAGCGAGCCACTGCCATGGGTGTAGCATCTACCGAGCCTGGAGAAATCCAGGATCGTTTCCCAGTTGCTCACATCACCCGGAGCAAGCGAAACAAAAAGGGATATAGTACTGAGGAGACTGACTTGGTATCTGATGACGTGGAAGACGACCTGGTGACTACGACTGTTCCCCTTGGAGGAGCGCAGTCCCCCGGTCCTTCCCCGGCCGACTCTTCTCCCCTCACTCCGGTATCGCAAACCATGGCTCCTCTTACCCCTACCATTCGACCCACCCCGCTCAGAGGCAGTATGGATCTTGATGACCCGGCCGACATGGTTCCATTGCCCCCTTCCCCTCCTTGCCCCAGCGAGGAGACAAAATAGATTATCCTACATTCCAATCATCCACCCTGCTCGGACGCAGACTGGATATCACCATTCTACCCTCTTGCTTTTCTGTCTCTGTCCTCACTTAGGTCGAAGATGTCTTATTATACTTTTGGACTTCTGGTACATATCTTGTTTCCTTTGGGTTTTTGGCTTGGACCATGGGTCCAAGCCAGAAGTGGAGAATGTAGTGATCTGGACTGTTGCCCAGTCTTTACATTTATTATATAGTATTTGTTCCAGCCACCGGTCCCTTTATAAGGGACGGTGTTTAATGACTAGATCAGACTTCTACACCAGGCAAAAATATATGTTAATCGTGTTCTTGCCTTGTGTGAATTAAGTCTACCCTCCGGTTTACTACATACAGCATGTCACCATTCCTTTGTTTATCCATGTTCTAGTTCACACTGGCCGCGATTAGCATACAAGTCTTTTAAGAACTATGTGCATGACCGGCACCCACTTTATCTTTTCCTAAATAGATGACTTAAAACAAACTATAGCATACAGGACTTGAATTACTGCTGCTATTACAATACAAATCTTTTAAGAGCTATGTGAATCACCTGCGCCGACTTGATGTTTTCTGGCACCGAGAGATGCACTGAAGCCGTGTGGGCCCATACTGTTTTCCTTTTACTGTCATGGGCCCACCCGATCATTCCATCGGGCATATCATTCATATGGGCCCATTTCCCTGCATTATGTTAGGATGGGCCCATACACATTTTCTTAGCTCATACAGTAACTGGCGCCAGTCATTCGCTTAGCTCCACTGTTATGCTTATGGCTGCCGGCGACTTTATCACTACCAGCGTCGGTCACTTCAATGTATGTTTGTTGTATCTATCCTTGTAGCCTCCTTCCACATTCCTACAGCATGATGAATTCAATATATACCTTATACTCCATCTATTAATGAAGCAACTATGCATATATTGATCAAAATATATACACAAATAGGCATAGTATAAAAAATATTGTTAATTTTTATCCAACATAGAATTATGCCGGGGGTGTTGATGTTTTTGGAATTGAGACAGTGGTATCAGGTGGGAGGGGGGACATTTGTGCAGTGTATGTTGATGTTGGATCTGGGGAGGTAGAAGTTGCAGCTGCATTGGTGAAAGAACTGGTGTCAGGGATCACTGATGTAGCTGTGGTCATAATAATGGGAACAGGCGATGGTGGGGAGCGAATGGATTCACGCAAATGGGCTGGATTGACGAACATTGATGACTTTGGGAGATGGATCGTCAACGGCGCCGTGGCATCTGCATTCCATGGATCTTCATCTTCTGATTCCTCCTCAAAGCTTCCCTCGTTCTCCAATTCGGCCAACCACTTGTTCGTTGCCGCCAATTGACCATGCAACATGAAAACCTCCTGCTTCATCTTCTCCAACTCCATCCCATTCCTCAACCCCCTCATCTCAGCCTCCAGCACCAGAATGCTCACCAGCACCTTTTCTCTCAACTCACCCATCTCAGCCTCCAATGCCAGAATGCTCACTGTCATCTTTTCCTTCAACGTGTTCAAAACTTCCATGTATCCACGCAACATGAGGCTTTCCTTATCCAATTTCCCTTGATTTTCTGCCAAGACTGATACAAGCGTGCAGAGGTCTTGGAGCTCCCATTGTAAACCACTGACGGTGGGCATGCGATTGGGATGGGTGACACGACCTGGTGGCGGTGGCGCAGGAAGCGTGGTGTCGATGGATTGGGGGATTGTGAGGCTTGTTGACGGGACAGGCTCTGGGGTTGGTATATGGTCGGAGATGCGTGAAGTTGAGGGGACGGGGGCTGGCGTGACGGGGATGTACTCATCTGACTCACCAGCAGTGTCTGCTGCCCGCCGTTTTCTCTTCGGCGCTGTTCTTGGTCATTCACTTTCCTCTGCCTTCACCTTTTTCTTCCCAACAACCTTGTTTCTCCTCTTGAGCTCCCCTGCTGCTATCAATTCATCTCGCCGTGCTGTACGTGATGCTGTATATGAGCATTTGGTCTTGCCCTTGTGGCATGTCACACAAGCAATCTGGATGCCCGTCATTTGGCAGGTTGTCAGGCCCCTCAAACTGCAGGTGTCACACAGAGCAGTGGGCCATTCCACAATGGACCTCCATATATCGTCTTCAGGTAGAGCAGGAGTGGCTGTCATGATTGGCAGGTTGGCGTGGATGAATGGTGGCTCTTTTGTGATGTTGCTGTCCTCCATTTCAGGCAGCACCAGCTGTGGCGACACCTTTCAGTGTTTCGACTGAGGTGGAGCCAGGTGTTCTATGACCTTCTTTTCCTTGCCCTTGCCCTTGCCCTTGCCCTTGCTCTGGGCTCTTGCAGCTGCTTCTGTTTGGTTGGTCTGAGCCTCCAGCGTCGCAGTGGTGGGAATGGGTGTGGACACAGCGATGAGTGATGTGGCTGCAGAACCGGGAGCAACGATGGGTGGTGTAGCCATGGTGGGGATTTGGAGCATAACGTGCATGGCCGGGAGAGTGCTGCTTGGCGCAGTGACGGGCAAAGGTTGACAAATATATATGCTCTGGTCGATGGATTCCCAAGGCACTGGGCCAGACTTATCCCACTGATGGAGTACTTTGAACACATGTTTGAGGAACGGCATCATCGCCGCTTCCTTCGCCAACGCCTTTTTCCTATAATCCAACTTCAACGCCTTCTTAGAAAGATTCATAGGACATAATAAAAATCATGCACCAACTTGCCCAACATGGATTTCGAATCCACGGTCATCCAAGTACCATCCAAAAATGTATTGAGGGCATGCTCCATGGATTCGGTGTGCTGAGAAGACATGATAAAACTGTTTGTACTTAGGGTGGATGCAGTTGATAGTGTCAATAAATTTTCAACTTCCGTATTCAAAATTCACATGACCGTGTTTGTTGATCAATTTTCGCGTCTTATGGAATATTCAGGCAGCTCATCAGTAAACTTGCCAAATTTGCCACCAACAAGTATGCCCACTCTGGACCTCGATGCCTTGGACATTCCTGGTAGTCCTGATTCACCAGCGGTGTATATAGATAATCTGGACCTGGCCACTTTTCATATTCCTGAACGTCCTGATTCACCGGCGGTGGATGGTACTCTTCATTTCTCCATACCACGTTCATCAATACATTCCTCATTTGCTTTTGATATTTCTGAAGCGGCTGCAGATATTATCCATTTGGCAACCCCACCCTCCGAAAATTCCCAATCTTTTGACTTGGATGCATTTCACATTCCTGGTAGTCCCGACTCACCCACAGCGAGCACCATTCATTTGACATCATCACCACCACACCATGACCTAGATCTCTTTCATATTCCTGACTCGCCGGCTGCCGATGCATTTTATATTCCTGGTAGTCCTGACTCACCAGTGGCAATCAGCACTGTTCATTTGACATTATTGCTGGCACACCATGACCGAGACATGTTTCATATTCCTGACTTGCCAGCCACCGATGGGCTTTATATTCCTGGTAGTCCTGAGCTGGTGGTGAGCACCACTGTTCATTTGACACTATCGCCGGCACACCATGACCTAGACATGCATATTCCTGACTCGCTGGCCGCCAATGTGTTTTATATTACTGGTAGTCCTGAGTCGCCAGTGGCGAGCACCACCACTCATTTGACATCATCCCTGGCACACAATGACATGAACATGTTTCATATTCCTGACTCGCCAGGCACAGATTGTTCTGGAGTTGATTTTGGAGCCCCAATGGTGCTACATACCCATACCATTGACCCAGACACTTTTTATATTCCTGGCAGTCCTAATCATTCGGCAACACCGCCATCACAATTACAAATGGTGGACACTCTTGAGATCCCTGCCAGTGTTGACATGCCAGATGCAGACAGTGCACACTTCTGGTTTACTGAGGTGACTGAAGGTAGTGACATGGAGCTCGATGTCTCTATGGCCTATATCGAACCTGTGCTGGATCATGTCACCCCGACATTGTCCTTGCCTGGATCTTCTCATAGTTCAATATTGACACAGAGAGATTCAGATGAGGTCCATTCCCCCCCTGGCTCTTCCCAAAATGTTCCTCAGCGCACTGTCCGCCTTTTGTTACCCAGCCACATTCATCCAGTATTCCCAGGTTGTACTCCATCAACACCGGCATCATCCCAGCAGGCCCCCCAAGTAAGTCCTGAACTTTGGCCGAAAGCTGCTGAATAATGATTGTAGGAGATTTTGACTTATTCTGATGCTGTTGAACACAGCTACCACAAGGCCGTCAAGACAGTGAAGTCCAACATTGCAGTAAACCATGCCCTTCACCGGCAGCTCGCCACCCTTGATGAGGCAATGTGCCAGATGGCCCAATTAATGCAGCAGAAGTGCAGGACAATGATGAATTCTTTACCAAGGACATCATAAAATTATCACTAGCAACTTCTTTCATTTTGCTTAATGTATATGTCAACCATGCTAGCTGGCACTGTTTTTCGGCAATTACAATCTTTTCAGTAATTACCAGCAGCGAGAATCATCACCCGTGAAGGGTAGACCATATTTTTCTAGCAATTACTGGTGGCAATTGTTGCTGCTGGTGCTATAATTCTATTCACTGGGCCCACACAGATCAAGCAATTACCACCGGTAATAATCATCACTGGTGCCATGTAGTAAAATGGTGACCGTGCTAGCCGGCGCCATGAGTCAGATGTTACTGCCACTGAGAATCTTTCAGCAATTACCACTGGGAAGAATCATCACCAGCAGTGAATCTGTATACTGGGCCCACATGGATGCATCACACCATCAGCCCACACAAGTCTTTCCTGCTATGGGCCCAATCCGCTACTGACGGATCTATCGTTGTTTTGCAGAAATCTGCTGGACGGATGTATTGTGGATTTCTACTGAATAGGCTGGTACCTCCTTCGTGCTCTCCCCATCCAGTACTTTCTCCTTATAAGGGCAACCTAAGCCGGGAAATCTGAAGTTAAAATTATACTACATAATACAGGCATTGGGGACACACCTAGCAAAGGGAAATCTGAATAGAAAACTCTAAGGATCCCCTTGCTGATGCCCAGTATATGTGAAGACGACAAAAATCAAATATAACCTAAAAATAGAAAAAGGCGGAGATAGGCGGATCAAGGCCACCGAATGACATCATACCAAGGGGTATGTGTTGGAAGGGGTACTCCACCATTAAATATAAAAGTGTCAACATGTACAAACATGATAGCAAGGGAAAATTAGTAATAAAATCCGGAAAAATCATAGAAAATGAAGAATAGAAGGAAATGAGGTGGGGAAAAATATAGGACGAACATAAAAAATAGGAAAAACACACAGGGCACCTCCCTAGTCCCCTTACATCACCCCCTCTCTAAGATGCATCGCCCCGATGCATTCGAAATCGTATACGACCAAAGTCCGTGACTTGAATGCGACGCGGTGCAGCAGTGTGCCGTCGGTGGAATTCCTTGATTAACCGAGGGGCATTTACATCAGACTCTTCGACCCATGAGTTCTCCTCATACCCATAACCCTTCCAATGTACCAAATACTGGAGTTTTCCTCGACGTAAACGACTGTCCAAGATTGACTCGACTTCATATTGGGGTTCTCCCTCGATCACTGTAGGTGGTGGTGGTGGGTGTGAATGGCATCCCGGGAATGGATCTGGGGGAGCTGGAAGCAATTTGACGACATGGAAGATGGGATGGAGTCTGGACATGGAGGCTGGGAGGCGTAGACAATAGGCATGTGTTCCAATGCACTTGACAATGGGGAAAGGTCCCAAGAAGCGATGAGCGAGTTTCTTGGATGGACGTGTAGTGGAGACATCACTGGAGTCAAGATAAACTCGATCACCAACCTTGTACTGAGGGGTTGGGGAGTGGCGTTGGTTGTAAAATCGCGCCATGTCGTCCTTCGCCTTTGCTAAGGCTGCCTTTGCCTCCTCCAAGCTATCCCTCATGCGTTCTGTGAACTCATTCACCATCTCGATGTGTGAGGGAGTTTGGCGAGGTTCAAATCCCATGCGTGGATGTTGTCCAGTGTCTAAGAGGAAAGGGGTCTGTTGAGTGGAAGCATGGACATGGTTGTTGTATCCAAACTTGGCCAAAGGAAGGAGATCATCCCAATCGTCCTGGCGTTCATTGACAAAGAGGCGGATGTACTGCTCCAGTTCCTGGTTGACTCACTCCGTCTGGCCATCAGTTTGTGGGTGATAAGCAGTTGAAGCGAGGAGTTTGATCCCCAGGAGTCGGTACAGCTCACGAGTGAACTCTGCCATGAACTGAGGGCCACGATCCAAGAGGAAGGCACCAGGAAGTCCATGTAATTTCCACATGTGGTGGAGGTAGAGTCGAGCGGCACCTAGGGCACTGACAGTGGTGTGAGTGGGAATGAAGTGAGCGCATTTTCCCACTGAGTCAACTGTGTACATCACCACATCAAACCCATTTGACTCTGGCAATTCCACCACAAAGTCAATGCTGATGACATCCCAACGACTCTCTGGAACAGGAAGAGGGTGTAGCTCACCAATAGGCTTGCGATGAGGAACCTTGGTGTGTAAGCAAAGGTCACAAGTGCAACAATACTGACCAATGAGCCGCGACATTTGTGGCCACCAATAGTTCCATGAGGTGAGCTCCAAGGTCTTCCAGTGTCCAGGGTGGCCAGCAATCTGTGAGTCATGGTGTTGGGATATGATGCGCCGGCAAAGGTCTGGGTCATTGGGAACATAGATGCGATCCCTGAAATACAACAAGTCCTCCTTTTCAGCCCACTCTGCCGCACGTAAGGAAAGGGTTGATCCCTTCCTCAGTTCTTTAACAGCTCGGGCGACAACATCCTCATGTAAACCGCTACAGTTTGCGCGATGAATGTCACATAGGATGTCCCACTCCTTGCCCTGGCGTGCAATGCCTTCCAGTGCCCGAATGGTGAACAGGTCTGGCTGCAACAGCACGATGTTTTGGTTGTCACCGCTGCCATCCCCATGGTCTGCACATTGGGATAGGGCATCGGTCTTCCCCATGCTGCAACCTGGATGGTGGTGCAAGGAGAAGTCAAATCTATCTAGATACAGGGACCAACGAGCTTGACAATGGTTCAATTTCTTGGCCATCATGAAGTACTCAAGATTCTTGTGATCCATCCAAATTTCCACCTCGTGTTGGGCACCCTCGAGGAAGTGTCACCACTGTTCAAGTGCACGCATTATCGCCAACATCTCCTTGTCATGGATCTCGTAGTTTCGCTCTACAGCACTAAGTAGAACACAACAGGATGCCACTTCTGGTCCTCCAGAGACTGCTGAGACAACATGGCACCCATCACAAAGTCAGAACTGTTGGCTTCTACACGAAAAGGATGCGAATCGTCAGCAAAGGTAAGGATCAGAGTGGAAGTGACCATCTCCTTAAGCTTTTCGAATGCCTCCTGTTGTGCATTATCCCACCTCCATGCCTCCTTTCCTGTCAAGTCAAACAGTGGTCGTGCATGATGTGAGAAATCCTTGATAAAATGCTGATAGAAATTGATGAAGCCCAGGAAAGACTGCACCTCCTTCTTGTTCGTGGGCATCGGCCAAGCTGTGACCCCATTTACCTTGATAGGCCCCATCTCCACTTGACCCTCCAAGATAATCAGGCCGAGGTACTCGATCTTGGTCCTTTTGAACTCGCATTTGTCCTGACGAAGGTAGAGTTTGTACCATCAAAGTCGCTCTAGGATGAGGTGTGTGATGCGATGGTGCTCTTCAACCATGCGAGTGAAGATGAGGATGTCGTCAAGATAGATGCAGACAACGCCTTTGAGGATGAGGTCATGGAAGATGTCATTCATCATGGTCTGAAAGGTGGCAGGGCTATTAGTAAGGCCAAAGAACATGACAAGCAGTTCAAAAAGACCACAGTTGGTATGAAAGGCTGCCTTCCACTCATCTCCCTCCTTTATCCTCACATTATTATAGCCCCAATGGACATCGAGCTTGGTGAAGTATCGGGCTCCACGGAGCTGGTTTACAAGTTCGGAGATGAGGGGTAGTGGGTAGCGATTTTTGACCATGATGTTGTTGAGCCTTCTGTAGTCTTGAACCGGTTGAAGTGAGACATCCTTCTTCTTGACAAAGAAAAAGGGAGAGGCCATGGGTGACTTCAATGGTCAAATACGTCCAGAGGCCAGGTGCTCATCGATGAACTGGTCAAGCTGCCGTTGTTCTTCTGGAGAGAGAGGATAGACCTTGCAGGATGAAGGGGTTGCGCCGGGGGTGAGTTTGATTGCGTGATCCCATGGCTTGCGCACAGGAAGAGAGTCGAATGACTCCTTGGAGAACACGTCTTCAAACTCATGGAGATGAGGGAGTAAGGAGTTAGTAGAGGATTTAGCAGCGTTGTTTTTGTGGAAGGCCTCGGTGAGGCATTGGGATATGTTCGATGTGGCACACACCTCATGCGATGAGCGAATCGCAGTGTAGAAGATCCGATCACCCTCCTCCACTTCCTCTGGGTCCTCATCATCATCATCCGAGTCCGGCATTAGATCAGGAACCCCTTCCAATTCCACTTCAGGTATAGGCAGGGGTCCAGCACGACACTTCTGAGTACATCGTATTGCCACCTTCTGTCCATGACGTTCTTGCCTGGCTTCTGTGAAACACGTCTGACAGCGGGATGGACATCGGCTCATGGTAACCTCCCTGGTACACCAGTCGACCTCTGGGTTATGGTCTCGAAGCCATGGATATCCCAAAATCACCTTTTGCTTTCCTAATTGAGTGACCGCAAAAAGGGCATGCTCACTATGATCTTTGTAATGGAGAACCAGGTCTGCAACCTCTCGGATGGCACCAGCTTCATTTGGGGATCCATCCACATTATATACAGGTATCGGATGTGAGAGTGAGCGAGTATTTAGGCGATGTTGTTGTACCAGATGGGAATCGATGAAGAGACCAGTCGCACCAGAGTCCAGGAGCGCAGAGACACCAAGTATCTGTCCAGTGTCAGTTGTCTGCAGTTCGATGGCTAGGTTTAAGGAATGTGCAGAGGGAGTGGATGCCACAATATACTTGCGTGGTAGTTTACGTTCCCATGATTTTGGGACGTGGAGTAGAAGGAGAGATGGGGAGAGCAGGTATGTCTTTAGCCAACTTTGAAGGGTCAGAGAGGGGAGCAGTCACAGAAATGGATTCATTCTCTGGGGATTCAACTGACAAGACTTCAACGCGGTTATGGACAGGCAGTGAGGGCGTACGATTCACTCGCTGCAAATAGGAAAATCCTGCTCCTCTACAACTTCCAACTTAATCTCCTCTGCAACTTGATCCTTCGCTTCCTCAACATCTACAAGTGCCAACAAATCTTGCAGAAGTTCGTCTCGTCCCTTGGGGGTGAGCATGCGGATATCCTGATGATGGGGACACACTCCAGCCCTGTGTCCAGGTTCCCCACAATGGTAGCAGAGATCCAACTTACGTGCACGGCTGTGGGCTGCATCAACATACATTGGTACTGGGACATTGACGGCTGGTGTGGGAGTTTGACGAACAGGAATGGGGTTAGGGCGGGGGAGGCTTCGATTGAAGGTGTAGGGCATATGAGTGGTAGTTGGAGCATGGAATGCAGCATTAAACGCCGCATTTGTGAGTCAGTTCTCATCACAGAGTGAAGCAGCTTCATACCAAGCAAGGATATCATCGTCCGCTGGGTGCCCTTCCAACATCTGTGCAATCTGGTCCTGAATTTCTCAGCTGAGTCCCCGTCGGAACTTCACCACCACTGGTAACCCACTCCCATATCCTGCCATGTCCACCAAATCCTTGAACTCATCGATATAGTCGTCCACAGATCGACGTCCCTGGTGGTAAGTGGATGACTCAAGTCGTGTCACTGCTTGGTGGCATTCATTGAGGGGGCAGAAGTGGTGTACGAACTCCACTCAAAAGTCACCCCAAGTGGAGAAAGGTAGAGAACTGAGTTCTTTAGTTTGACGTAGGATATGGTCCACATAGAGATAGGCACATTCAGATTTCATGTATGTGAAGGCCCAATAAATTTTTGCAGCCTCATCGACGAATTGATGCGACTGGAGACTAATGTATAACTCACAGGAATTAAGGAATGCATGTCCCTGCACACATGCACCATTAAATTCAGCGGGGGGGGACAGTTTGATCTGGGCACGTTCCTTAGTGGACGTGTTTGGCAAAACGTTGTTGTTGGGTGTGCTTGGAGTCGTAAAGGGGGAACTATTGGTTGTAGGGTTAGCCTGGAGGGTCCTAACGAAGTTTTCAATCGTAGATTTAAGCGAGTCGATTTGCGCGCGCATTCCGGAAATGTTGCTTTCAAGCGTGTCGAAGCGTTCTGATGCATCCATGTCGCTAGGGAGCGTGTTTGGCAAAAATGGCGGTGTAATAAAGGTGAGATTATCTGGAATAGTGTGTAGGGACTCTGTGGAGCTTTGGGAAGTGTCGTCCAGTTTGTACCTGCCTATCTTGGGCAGCGCATTCACGATTTTCGGGCCTTAGGGGAGAGTTTTCTACTATAAGGGCAACCTAAGCCTCTAGCAAAGGGAAATCCGAAGTTAAAATTATACTACATAATACAGGCATTGGGTACACACCTAGCAAAGGGAAATCTGAAGAGAAAACCCTAAGGATCCCCTTGCTGATGCCCAGTATATGTGAAGACGACAAAAATCAAATATAATCTAAAAATAGAAAAAGGCGGAGATAGGCGGATCAAGGCCGCCGAATGACATCATACCAAGGGGTATGTGTCGGAAGGGGTACTCCGCCTCTAAATATAAAAGTGTCAACATGTACAAACATGATAGCAAGGGAAAATTAGTAATAAAATCTGGAAAAATCATAGAAAATGAAGAATAGAAGGAAATGAGGTGGGGAAAAATATAGGACGAACATAAAAAATAGGAAAAACACACAGGGCACCCCCCTAGTCCCCTTACACTCCTCTTCCCCCTGGACGGTCTTGCCCATCTCCCACTTCCAAACCTCATTGCTCCGCATTTTTGTGCTTCAAGGCAACAATGTCGATGTACATGGTGTATTTTTCAAGGGTCGCTCGTCTGTCTGGCTCCTCGAGTCCTGCATCATGTAGTGTCGAAAAGATTTGGTATAGGGTTTCCGTTCGCGACGAATTATTTTTCCTGAAATCCTCGACGAGTTTGTCCAATTTTGACACGATGTCGGCTCTGAAAGTATCGTCTGCGGGTCCTGGGTCTCCCACCCCTTGTGTCCATTCACGACCCTGTCCATGGGTGACTGGGGCTCTACTGGGTTGCTGAGTCGTTCCAACAGCGACGGTTTTGCATTGCTGAGCCGCTCCAGCAGTGACTGCTCTTTCGGATGGTGCGGAGATGTTGTCTCTCCTATTCTCATTCTCGGAGGTTGTTCCAGTGTCGAGGGTCTGTGAGGATGGGTTGTTCGAGATGCTTTCCCCGGTTGTATTTCCGATGGCTGCAATATTCCCAGCGATGGCTTGGTCCCCCATTGGGGTGACGTATTGTCCAAAATAGGAGGCATGTCCATCACCAGTCATGAGTGAAACGATGTTTATAAACTAAAGATCAAAAATACACGATTGTGTTATGGATGGAAAAGACACTATGGCTCAAGCGCGAGTCTCGCGTGCACACGGTGCAGAGGAAGCATAAGTGTCGCCACAGCATACCGCTCGCTATTGGACTTGCTTAAACGGGCTTTAAACTCGACAAACCGACATCAGCCGGAATATAGGAGAAATAGAAGTCCCATCAATCCCACATCAATCCACAACGAAGTTCGAAACAGATAAGATAAAAGAACCTATAATTACCCTGACGGCAGCGCCCTGGGGGCGGGCAAACAAATGGCGGGACGATGGCCAGCAGGCTATGCTGGTTGTCGTGTGGGGTGTCGACAGGTGTTGACCTGAGCATGCAACTACAGTTGTTTTGATATATCAACCCTAACTCTAATGACAGCTGTGCATGTACCACGCTATATACGGTAAGTACAGGTAGTGATATATCATCCTGCCAGGTTCTGGTGGTGACACATTGACAACAGGTGCGACGACATGCCAAACGGTGAAACTTTCAAGTGGAAAGCAACTGTTTGTTTACGCATCAATGGGAACCGTCATGTGATCTGTCCCAGTGAGGGGTCCTGCAGGACCGGTCCTGCTTGAGACAAATGCGGCGACCAACATGTTGCCTCAACGCATACTCGACCAGTTCGCTCGCATACCGCACAACACCACCATAGAAAACAAGTACTACGGGGTGTTTGACAAGATCCTCAATAAAGTGTGCTTCACCGATGATACTTTTACCATCGAGCCACAGTACCCCCTTCCCCAGGCTGTCGGTGTGCCTACTATCGACTTCGTCGTTACCTACGTCGTCGAAGTGAACGATCTGCCCATCTTCTTCCTTGAAATTAAATCCCCTCTCCATCTCGACCACATCTCTAGCAGAGTCGATGCAGATGCGCAGATGAGGGCCAGATTTCGTGCCCTTTACAATGTCACCCCGACATCTAGGCTTCATGGCGTCAGTGTCATGGGACAAAGGCTTGCGTTTTATTGCATGGACAAAGCAACCGGCCGTGTAGATCCCAACTACGTTGCGCCGTCTACCGATTACATGATCGACACAGTTCCAGCAGAGAGGTGGGATACGGACATTACGACGGAGGATGGGTATCAGAGGTTCATGGCGGTTATCAATGATGTCAAAGAAATGGCAGCAGCACTTTAAATGTAAGAAGTGACTACAGTGTATTCACTATTGGCCACTTCTGACGCATCCTTAGTGGTATAGATTATACCTCTGAAAGTATGACAGTCGTTCTGGGCCGTATCAAGAATGTATGTTATCGTGGCTGTAGGAAATGTTCTGCCGGCGATAGGTCTAATTCTGCTTGTATCAACTTATGTCTGGCGTATATCTACAAAATCTCCTCTATTCATTGTCCCTCATTGTCGTGGATGATATGCAACCGTCCTGTGTGGATAG
This sequence comes from Tricholoma matsutake, assembly GCA_026075535.2. Lineage (NCBI taxonomy): Eukaryota > Fungi > Basidiomycota > Agaricomycetes > Agaricales > Tricholomataceae > Tricholoma > Tricholoma matsutake. Next base: position 11,957,121 of record AP026544.2, read on the forward strand.
TCACACTACCTATCTGACCGAAAGTCGTTGCAGGACAAATGGACATGCACAAACTAGATCATATTGACTATTCCACGGAATGGCCGTAACAAGGTACCAGTCCGATCTGGCTGTGCACCAATGTAGGCCTAACTCTATTCTCTACGCAGACAGCTGCTACTCCGACAGACACTGCAATGCCTCCGCGCCAATAATCAGTTCATTCAGTACTTCGATTTCGCAGCCACGACACACGCAGATCTGGTAGACAAACATGGAGAGATGTACGAGATGCTTGCTCAAAAGAATGGAAAGGAGGGAACAGCGGAGATATGAAGGGATTTGGGGGAGTGCGAGGGGACGTGGGCAGTGGGGGTGGGACGGAGAGGAAGACGAGTTCCGTGGGGGTTCTCAATTGCTTAGAGGATACCGTCCGGAAACGACACAATTGATCATGGACTCAACTCAAGGGACGCTCGCTTGTTTTGTGGACTGATCAGGTTGATCGATCTGTAGCACAGTCTGAAGCAAATCGATGGGCCTGTAGACATCGGTAAGTAAAAGAGGATGCGGCAGCGATGTGCAGCACTTACCCATTCCAGCACCTGCACCTTCTCCTCCGCTTTCCTGTTGTCCTTCGAGCGCTCTGTTGGCAGGTAGTGGGTAACTTTGGTGCCATCTGCTGCAAATGTTGTGAACAGCAGCGTGAGCTGCTGCATAGACTCGTGACCGCTCCCTCGTAAGTACATGGGCAAGCTCGATGTAGAGTGAAGCTGAGTTTAAAATCGCATGCAAATACATACTTGTGATCGAAAAATGTGAGGATGGCTAGTCGACTGGGAGAGAATGTCTCCAGAGACACGGGTAGACTCCGGGAGACATCAAGGAACACCATCACTCAATCTTCTGACTTCAGACTGATACATGTCAAAGACCGCCGGACAAGATTCTGTACACATCATTGAGATTCTCGCTGTTGCTCTGGACTGGGATAGATCAGTTGTTGAGGCAAGTTGGACAGCACTGAAGGATACTGTATGGGCTCATCCAGAGATACGGCCAAATGAGGATGAGATCAAGATTGTCTGTGACCTAGATGCAGCTGGGTGTCGACATCCAGAGATACGGCCAAACGAGAATGAGATCGAGAATTAGATGCGGCTGGGTGTCCGACTGTCCGGCTGTCCGGCTGTCCAGCTGTCCACCAAGGGTTGAATGGTGAACCTCACATGATATATCTCTTGCATACAAGTCACTCACAAATGTATCAGCTCAAGTGCCTACCCTCTCAATGATTGGTCTTTTCAACTTCATTTGTATTGCCAAACAACTCAGAAATGACATTCTGCTTGCCCAACCAGTGGAAGAACCTGAAGACAAAGCCCTGGGAGTCTTACCCCAAGTGTGACAAAACTTCTTGCTGATAACTGTGTGATCTCATTGGAAGATGTGAGTTTGTTGTGGGATGAACTGAGGCTGCTGATTTGGGGCACCTGTGACTTCATTGCACCACATCTTGATAAGGTGGTTCTCAAGTATGGACACAGTCTCAGGTTAGCAGCCAACACACTCTATCCACCTCAGCATTCCTGTATTCAATCAGGATGTTCTTGAAGAAGACATATTATTGGAAAGCAGTTCTCTATACCCTTGACCATGGTGCTGTACCAGCTTATTCTGTTAGCCATCTGTATCACATATCGTGGGGCTGGTGGCAGTGGCAGATTGACAGGTTGGTTGGCTGGTAATGAAGGGTTGGTGGGTTCAGGAATTGGCATTGATGGGGGGGCTGTGGCTGTGGTGTTCAAAACGATGAGTGGATAAGTGAGTCATCAATGTTAGGAGATGGTAAGGGAAGAGGAACAGGGGGAAGCCTGAGAAACTGCAATACATAACTGGAGGAAAAGGAATTGGTGGTGTAAGGACAGGTGATGCACTCAATAGCAGTGCTGTGGAAGGAGGGGAAGAGAGAGAGGTTATGGACATTGTTGCTGATGGAGGTGATGGTGTACGATCAACCCAGCAAAAATATCACTGGTGGGACATTGCTCCTGGTCCAAACTCCCCTTCAGGCCAAGCTGCACACAAGATGTATCAGTGCCCAAGGTTTCTGTTCTTGTTCATCATCATTGCCAAGGGCACAAGATTGTGTCAACAATACAGGCATTTTTATGGCCCATTCATGATGAGAGGTCTCTAAAAATGCAACAGTGTCAGTCCTATACAAGGCGGGTGCATGAAATCCCACTTACCACTGGGCATCATCAACTTAGGAATGTGGGCTGAAAGCCTCAGATGTGGCAGTGCAAAAATGTGTGCAAACAGTTGGATGGACTTTCTCACACACAGACTTTCTGATGAGATCAGACTCTTCAACGAGCATGCTTTGAGTCAGGATACATGTGAGTCATACAAATTCAACCAATAGGGATAATATCACTGAGTTGTCTATGTCAAGCCTATCGACACTTGTATCCTCCTGTGTGAGCATGCCAGGCCTTCCACTGTAAACAACATTGGGATGGAAATGATGTTTTGACCTTGGTTGAGCCAGTTACTCACAAGGCAATGCTGTTCATGTTAAGGGATGGAGTGCTTCCTGTATATACAACCTCCCTGTAGTCCATGTTTTTATTGCATATTTGTATCAGTCCTCATGTTCTTAAATTCTGAATAGGATGTAATTGATGTTATTATCACAACTGCTTTGTCCATAAAGAAGAATCCATGAGGACTTACTATGGCAGTGTACCACAGTGTATCCAGGTCACACAACATTACTTCATTGAGAGTGCTCTCCTTCAGTTCTTCACTAATGGAATGGTCTTCAGCTGGTTAGTGAGATTGTTGTTTATAAATAAATTCAAATTACCTGTTTCGATTTTTTCATTCATGACAGGCTTTCTGCAACTAACTGCATGCAAATATACAACCATACACTTGCCATTCACTGTCCACATATTATAAACAACAAGCTTGCATCTGCTACAACATTTCATCATCAGGTGCAATCCCCAATTGACTGGCAATCTTCTCTGAAGATGCGGCCTGACAATGTCATGAATGGGTTCTTCCTGTACTCTCTCCTCCTTAATCAGGCAGAATGTTGTAGTGGTCTTCTTTTGCCTCATGATGCAGCTGATCAGAAGGAATGTCTGCAGCCTGCCTTGGAGGAATGGAATGCAGCTACAGAAGGGATTGGACAGGAAAACTATGCCCATGCTTGTGAGCTATGTTTCATAGTATTTCTTGATAGCAATGGCGAGATTGATAGGTGACTTCCACTCAGTTGCTTGCATATTGTACTAACTTTATATGAGTGAGAATACAGGCAGCTGTTTGTGACAGGCATACAATAGGGCACCCCTGCTGCCATGTACATGACTGCAAAATAACGCTCAGCACCCATCTTCAAAGGTTCTGCCCTGAGCATGAGTATTTTAATCTCAAGTGTGCCATTATCAATTGCACACTTAAGAACTCTCCTGGATTCTGTACATCTGACACCATCAAGCATCGTACCCTTGAGAATGCCTATTATAAACATGGAAACTCCATGTTTCAACTGCGTTCATGGCTGAAAAAGGCAGGAGTAGCTGTTCCTTCTAATTCAGTTCCATTAATTCAGGAGGATCTCCACAATGATGATGAGGTTATTATAAAGGGCACTCCTGAAGGTCCTGTTGAGATCTTAGATTGTGATGGGAAGCCTGAGACTGGAAACCAACAATTATGAGCTTATTTTGAGTGAGCACTCACAATGAGCAGTTAATTATGTGTCTGTGTCGAGTCATACTCTCCCATGCAACATTTTTTTGGTTCTGAGGCTGTATCTGTGGTTAATGTAAGTATTCATGGCCCTCAGAATGCTCAACCAATTAACTTCAAACAATTAGACCTTCACAAAAGCAACATTTCCTACCCCAGAATCAACTCCTGAGTTTTTCATAACTGCAGACTGGATGCACATCAGCAAGCTATCAATGATAAGCACTTCAAGGATACAGGCAAACCAGTTGATGTTTTCCATTTCAAAAGCAAGCACAAGCTAACAGATACTCATTGCCAAAAGTACTGCAACCCAGCTGCATTTCCTGAGCTCATCAACGATGGCAAATGGGCTGTGAACATGTCAATCTGCAAGCAAATGAATGTCTGGTTTGGTGGTTATCTGGCAATTGTCTGGGATGTGGAGATAACAAGATGCAACTTCTTGCTGGATGAGATGATTAAGCGGCACAATCACTGAGCTGGAGATGAAAGGACATCTTCAATGGACAATCCCAATGTCAGCTATCTTTCTGGATCTATATTCTGCATAGGGTTATACTATTAGTGCATCTGTGTACTATGACATGAAATGCTAGTAAGTAAAGTAGTGGTGAAGTTAAAGGAGTGTATATGAATGTGAAGAGTGAGACTGGTTTTAAAAGCTGTTATGCAAGTACAGACAGCAGGTATAATCAAGTGGCAATTTCATGAGTTTCTCCAATGTCAATACTTCAAGGACAGAGAGGCCAAAGGCATGACAGACTGCATTGCAGGTATGCATGGCCACAAACATGTCAATTGCCTGCTTACCCCAATTACAGAGATGGTCAGTTGACAATGGCTGGCCAGTATGACCAGCTCAAGCAACTCTAGATGGATACCTCAACCACATGGTGACTAATAAACAACAAACACCAGATGAAAACTGCAGACTGTCACAACAAAACATTCCATGGGGAGACAGAGACCTGAATGAACAGGGACCAGGACCAAGACCAGAAGAGGCGCCACAGAACAGACCACACACCCCTCAAATATGTCTGAAAACCAAGATCAAGATGCATTACAAAGGCCATTGCAAATTCAACAAGAGAATGTTAACAAATTGCTAATCAGCCAGCTAGACCTGCTGCAGAGCCTCAGACATGACAAATATGACATATGTGCTATACAAGAACCTTACATAGACCTCAGAGACAAAACATGAGTGAACCACCACTGGACTGCCATATACCCCAGCATGCACCAAGAGCACCCAGAAGCATGAGGAGGGACTGGTGATGATACTCAACCCAGAAACCCAAACAAAACACCTAAAAGGGTCCTATTTGGTATAACACAAGTCAGAGGAAGGTTGTGATTCATTCTAAACCTTCACCAATCTCCAATAATAACAACTAGATGATCCAAACAAAGTTTGGGATGTGTGAAGTAGTTTTGAGAGTTGCGAAGTAGTTTCAAGATGTTGTGATATTTTTCAGGGATTGCAAAATGAACTGCAAAGATATTGGTGAGTGATGGAAAGGTTGATAAACGATGTGAGAGGTGAGTGACAATGAATACAAGAGGATGACAATAATATCGAGAGGCAAAATGAGGATGAAACAGTTTTGATGAAATCCAAAGAATTTCCAGACTAAAACTTGTGACTCAAACAATGAGAAGAGAGTTTTTAGCTCTCCACTACTAATACTATACTTGGGGGACACTTCCCTTGTTATTCATTGTGGATAATACAAGGTTTTGTAGGTTAAAAAGAGATAGTACCAAAAAGGCAATAGTGGGCATGTGGAAAACATGAGGCAAAAGAAAACATATGGACTTCAGGGATGAAGTGATAACCAATATGAAACAATAACCACGAGTCTAGGGATTGTGGGAGACAATATAGACTGTCCTTTTGTTCCAGAATTGACTAAATATTGCAGAAATCACAAAGATATCGCAAAACATCATGATACGCCTTGAGGTGATGTGTGCTGCATGAATATAGCCGAAATGTGGTTTGTCAAAGCTGATTATGTACAGGGGAAGTGATGGGAAGCCTGCGAAGTGTTGGGGTCCATGCTGAAGTGTGTGAAGTAGAACCTAAAAATGTGAAATCTTTGAAATGTGTGAAATTTGATCGGAAGATTGCAAAATAGTCAAAAAAGGTTTGAAATGTGAGATGTTTGTGGCTGTGCATTGACTATCTGTGAATTCGCAAAATCGATTTCATAGCTCATACTGGCTGGTGGACCTATCACCAGGTCATAGATCAACAAGGAGACTTGAGACGGTGTGCGTTGATCTGTTGGGTCAACATGCAGTGAAGTACTGGAAACTTGTATGTCATGGATATTGTTGATTATTTCCCATCATTCTCTTGATGCATACCCTTGCAAAATAAGGATGATTCTTTTCCTGAATTGAGAGCTTGAGAACTTGCTCAGGAGAACAAAACAGGACTCAAGGTTGGAACTTACATCACTGATAATGATGAGCTTAAGTCCCATGAGATGGTTGAAATCTCAGGGTACTGACCAATGTTTCATGGCACCACACACATTGGCACATACAGGTCGGGTTGAACAAATGCATAGGACTCTCATGGCTAAAGCCTGTACCATGCACATCTATTTAGGCTTACCACTGTTCCTTTGGGACAAATTTTATCTTATTGCCTCTCATTTTCACACCAATAACACTACACAGTCCCTCACAGGGAATACTCCTTGGGAACTCTGGTATGGCAAACAAACCTGACAACATCTATATGTGGAAGATTGGTTGTAGGGTTTTCCTTCTCATCCCTAACAAGAATAATCCAAAAATCTTTGAACACTCACCAGAATGTGTCTTGCTTGGTTATGACCCAAAATCCAAATCTTACAGATGTTATGACTGAACCACATACAGAGTCCACAGTTCCTACCACATCAGATTCCTTGAGAGTCATGATGGCCATTCACCACCCGCTGCTATCGATCACAGGCATGATGATGCCACAGATTCCTTAGGGTTATGGGACCTCCCAGGGTTGGCCACAGGGTTTGATCCATGGGGGCAGAAGGGGGCCACAGGGTTGGATCCATAGGGTCAGAAGGGGGTACAGTGCTCACCTAGGGTTGGATCCATGAGGGCAGAAGGGGGTACAATGCTCTTTCGAGCATGCCAAGGATTGTTGCACGCAGCAATATTCTGTCAAGTGATTTTAATGTGATATCTGTCAGACTATTTGCAAGATGTAGGGTAACTTGTGGAATTTATATTTGTTTACACTAAGAGCAGTTGTCGTGACCTAGTGACAACCACTGTAGGGTTTGACACACTGTGGGTTTGGACACCAGGCTAACCGTGATAGGGTTGATTTCAGACCACAGGCACCCCAATTCGCCCCGCTGAGTGTGTGAATCAGGGATGTCACATGACCATGTCATATATTTGCAGCAGTATACTGGGCTTGCAAGCAGCCACCTAATAAAGTTAAAGTTAAAGTTAAAGTTAAACCGCGATCAACAAGTGTGAATCAGGAGGATGATTGGAAGCACACCTGCGATTGCACTGACTTGTATCATACGCGGACGTCCCAGATGTCCATCCTATGTTGTCTAATGGACTGACCAGAGGTTGGAAAAGGAAATTGTAAGGGTATCTGGCACGAGAAGAGGAATGATATATAGTTCTCGTAGTCATACTCAGCTCAGCCACGGTTTGATAGCAGCAGGGTTAATTACCGTTGAAACCCACAGTCTCTCTTCTAAGGATTCCAGTGCGTCGCATCTGCTCCCAGAGACATTAGTATGTTTGCTTAGACTAGATTTGTAATTGACACCAGCATACCATGAGGCAATCAGATATTTCTACCGGTTGTAAAAGTAAAGGGTATCTGCAATGATATTGTTGTCGCACTGAATTACCATATCATGTGTTCACCCAGTGTACATGGATGTCCCAGACGTCCATGGTCATGCCAATGTTGTCTAAAGGACCAGCGAGAGGTAGGAAAAGGAAATTGTAAGGGTATCTGGCACAGTATTGTCATCGCCTGCGGTTGTACTGACTTACCATATCATGTGTTCACCCAGTGTACACGGACGTCCCAGACGTCCATGGTCATGCCTATGTTGTCTAATGGACTGGCCAGAGGTAGGAAAAGGAAATTGTAAGGGTATCTGGCACAATATTGTTGTCGCCTGTGGTCGCACTAACTTACCATATCATGTGTTCACCCAGTGTACACGGACGTCCCAGACGTCCATGGTCATGCCAATGTTGTCTAATGGACTGGCCAGAGGTAGGAAAAGGAAATTGTAAGGGTATCTGGCACAGTATTGTCATCGCCTGCAGTTGCACTGACTTATCATATCATGTGTTCACCCACTGTACATGGACGTCCCAGATGGCCATGTCCGTGCCTATGTTTGTTGAGATTCACACTGTGATCACATGCGGTCGGCACGTTGCGGTCGGCATATTTGATGCATATTCTATTCTTAGTGCATCCCTTTGATGCGCCCAGACAAACATCTGATAGTTACCTTTCTCCCATTATCCCGTTGTCTAACACAACATGTATATAGCTAGATAGATTCTTCGGTCACTTCAGTTACTTATATGAGTACTGAGGTGAGTATTATATCATGTTTATCGTTACAGATTACTTAGGGTATGTACCTACACTAACGCTCGTATATTCTAGCATTGAATATAGTCAATTATATTACTACTGAGTGTCCGCCATCTAATTATTATCACACAATGAGTTCCAAGCCTGTAAGGCTGTGTTGTCTTTCTGGGGTGCCAGGCTCAGAAGAGGTTGTAAAAGGAAATTTAAAGGGTATCTGGCACAATATTGTTGTCGCCTGCAGTCGCACTGACTTGCCATATCATATGTTCACCAAGTGTACGAGGACGTAACAGGCGTCCATGTCCTGTGACACCTAAATTTTAACTGCATCTGGCACGATATCATTGTCACCTGTGGTCACGGGAACTTGCCACAAGGAAATTTTAACAGTATCTCGCAGTCAACCACGTGATAAAACGCAAGAATGACGCAGGCATCCAAACACGTGTCACCTTATCGCTACGGATCGCATGATCGATAAGTCTTTCGAGTCAACCACCATGGTCTCTGAAGCCAATTCCAGAAAGATTCAAAAGCTCCCCATGGTGACTGAGACGGTTGTGGAGGGCAATGGCGACTCTGTCACGGTCAGCTTGAATGATTGGTAAGCCCAGCTGATCTAGCTGATCTATGTCTGCATCAATCTTACCCAACTTCTCTTCAAGCATTTATGTGGTTCCGAAGGGAAGACTTGCCAACAAAAACCTCCGAAGGGATTTTCGGATCGCGCATGTAAGGGAGATTCGCATGAAACCGGGCACTCCCGCCTGGTTTTTTCTGCAGTTCTACACAGACCATACTGATACCCGAAAGTGAGTGGCTCGTTATTGTGAACTCTCTAATCAACTCAACTGGAACCCACAGCAGTGACAAAAATTTGTCTCCGACCGAACTGGTTTTGCTGGAGGACGATGTGGATTGGCTTTCATCGGAGAAAATTATTGATAAGCTTGGAGCATATTTTCAGGAATTTGACGACGCCTTACCAAATCCACCGCGAATGAACAGCCAGATCTGGTTCATTCAATGTACGAAAACACCATGCCCGGTTTGTGAAGAGTTCTATGTCCCCCACGAGGATCGCCAGTGGTACTGCTACCCATGCGGAGTTTGGATGGACATTGAGTGTATTGGTGAGGACGATGACAGCCCTGATTTCGAGGTCCCCAGTAACCAAGGAAGGCTCGATATCGAGACCCTTCGAGATGGATTTCCGGAGATACTAAATGAAGTAATGTGCAGGCCTACAGTCCGAGGCCATATGGACGAGTACGACTTCAACAACAACTGGGCCACTACAGGCAGCGGCTCTCAACAGGGGCTGATCCAGGAGTGGAGAGACGGAGGCGCCTTGCCAGAGAATTGGTTGGCGCTGTTGGGCGAAATTTTTTTGCGGGACTTTGTCATTGAGAAGACATGGAAAGCGTACTCATGCCCCAGGTGCAGTCGGAGTATCTAACCATTTAATTTCATCGTTTATTTTTTTGAATTGCTACCTGTACTTCTATGAATAAATGCTATCATCTGTTCACCCAGTGTACATGGACATCCCAGACGTCCATGGTCATGCCAATGTTGTCTAAAAGACTGGCCAGAGGTAGGACATGGAAATTGTAAGGGTATCTGGCACAATATTGTTGTCGCCTGCGGTCGCACGGACTTACCATATCATGTGTTCACGCAGTGTACGCGGATGTCCCAGACATCCATGGTCATGCCAATGTTGTCTAAAGGACCGGCCAGAGGTAGGAAATGGAAATTGTAAGGGTATCTGGCACAATATTGTTGTCGCCTGTGGTCGCACTAACTTAACTTACCATATCATGTGTTCACCCAGTGTACACGGATGTCCCAGATGTCCATGGTCATGCCAATGTTGTCTAAAAGACTGGCCAGAGGTAGGAAATGGAAATTGTAAGGGTATCTGGCACAATATTGTTGTCGCCTGCGTCGGATGTCCCAGACATCCATGGTCATGCCAATGTTGTCTAAAAGACTGGCCAGAGGTAGGAAATGGAAATTGTAAGGGTATCTGGCACAATATTGTTGTCGCCTGCGCTCGCCTGCAGTCGCACTGACTTACCATATCATGTGTTCACCCAGTGTACATGGACGTCCCAGACGTCCATGGTCATGCCTATGTTGTCTAATGGACTGGCCAGAGGTAGGAAAAGGAAATTGTAAGGGTATCTGGCACAATATTGTTGTCGCCTGTGGTCGCACTAACGTAACTTACCATATCATGTGTTCACCCAGTGTACACGGATGTCCCAGACGTCCATGGTCATGCCAATGTTGTCTAAAAGACTGGCCAGAGGTAGGAAATGGAAATTGTAAGGGTATCTGGCACAATATTGTTGTCGCCTGCGCTCGCCTGCGGTCGCACTGACTTACCATATCATGTGTTCACCCAGTGTACATGGACGTCCCAGACGTCCATGGTCATGCCTATGTTGTCTAATGGACTGGCCAGAGGTAGGAAAAGGAAATTGTAAGGGTATCTGGCACAATATTGTTGTCGCCTGTGGTCGCACTAACGTAACTTACCATATCATGTGTTCACCCAGTGTACACGGACGTCCCAGACGTCCATGGTCATGCCAATGTTGTCTAAAGTGGCCAGAGGTAGGAAAAGCAAATTGTAAGGGTATCTGGCACAGTATTGTCGTCGCCTGCAGTCGCACTGACTTACCATATCATGTGTTCACCCAGTGTACACGGATGTCCCAGATGTCCATGGTCATGCCAATGTTGTCTAATGGACTGGCCAGAGGTAGGAAATGGAAATTGTAAGGGTATCTGGCACGATATTGTTGTCGCCTGCAGTCATGCAGACTTGCCATATTATATGTTCACTGTTGTCTGGTGGAATAGCAAGAGGTTGCAAAAGCTGTAACAAGCAATAGCGGGAAACCCATATCCGCATCTGAGTCATGTCTAAACATTGCAAGGATCACTAACTATAACTATAACTATAACTATACCAGACATGTAAAAAAGAAAACTGAATTCGGTAACCTGCACTTATCTCAGGACCTGAGCCTGCATGTATGTAGGTAATCGGGTATTAACCTGATAGTAGTGTTCACCATGGTCCAAGTATGGATGGCGGTGACCTGGCGGTAGAGACCTACTGTAAGACTTCTCTCCAGCTCATTGATGTAGTAGTGGAATTTTCCACCCCTCCCTTGTAAAACCCCGATGTCAACGCAGCAGAAGACTTGTAATGATGACGAACGATCACGTCGTCTGGTATTTTCGATGTTGAGGACTGCCTTCACCGACCCTTCCACGAAGTTTACAAATTTGTTATGGCTGGCAGTTGCCCGATCCGGCGTCAGATTCTCGTTGCATATTTCTTTGGAAAACCCCCCCTCGTGGAGCACCGGTCCAAGGTGACCTGCATCCCCGGGTCTACAAAGTGTTAGTTATCTTCCAAAGTATTGTGAATGTTGGGCTTACTTTAGTTGTTTCAAGGGCGTGTAATTGTCGACCAACTCGAAGTTGTGGGTCCAACCACCAGTGCTTTGTGGCCACGTATGAGCAGCATGTAGTAGCTTACCTCCGACAACAAAAGCCCTAATCTCTCCCTTCTCCACTAAAGAAGGCATCCAAGGCTGGGCTAACCACGCCGGATGGGGCAGGCACTCGATTCCTTCGTACAATATTTCTGACTCGGCATATTTCTGGAGAACTGTCTCGGTTCGGTGGTTGGCACCCCCGTCCCTCGCAGGGAGAAATGTGCACGTTGTCGAGTCGCTGAAGTCGCATTTAACAACAATGTTGACGTTGTTGCATGCCGTCCTGAGATCCCACTCGTTGGTCAATGTCAGAGATTTGGGATAGGGGGTCTTTGTCACGGTCATTGCAGCGGTCATGAGGTCATTGTCGTGCTGAACCTTGCATGCCAATGCAAGAAGATCTTGTGGGTGGGGGAACATTGGAACATCGAGGGACAACTTGAGTAAGTTGCACCAAAATTGGTCAATATTCGTCCGATTCAATCCTGGATGTTCAGTACTAGAATAAATATCATTCAGAGGTTAATGGAGTATATGAGGAAGCATGGTAAGTGCATGTAGTCGATAGCAAGGCTAAAACCTCCCGCCATAAGGCTGAGATTTGACATATTGGTGATATGGCTGAAGTTTCTGCTGAGTAGAACTTCTACGAACACGTCCCATTTCATCCATTGAATGGACCACCCTGCTTCCAGAAATGCAATTGCCCAGACCATCTGGTAGAACCATAATCAGATAAGAATATCCAAAGTGATACAATACTTGCCATGTCATGTATTTGGTACGACTCTAGGTCTGGATTATGGTCGTCCTTATGGGCCCACTCCCAATAGGCCATTCCTGCAGGGGCTGTCCAAATTGCAGCCTTAATAGGGCCTGGGGTATTCCTTTCCATGACATAGTGATCATATGTTAAGAGAGTCATGATGCTTTCGAGGCTATTCAGCTCTGTACAGATACGAGGACTCTCAACCACGAGCAGTTTCAGCCGAGCACTCGATGCACTGCCTATCTATCTTACTTTTTCACTAGGCTAGCCTAGTGTGGGAACTTTCTTTTGAACTAATGGATCATCTCTGTTCAACTTGCACCCTGGAGAAGTGGTCAATTGCACCCCCCTCCTGTGCTTACTAAGCTCCCACGGTCATGGGTCCTTGTCCATGGGCCCCCAAAGGGGGCCCATGATAGGCCAGCTTTGTGCGGATGAATCACCTTTTTTTTTTTCAAGTCCAAAAAACATGCCCTAAAGTCATTAGCATCATGTGACATGAAGGGTTGTGTCCCTACAGTAACATTACACATTGCTGAGGTATGTTTGGAATTTCAATATTAAGTGCTTGGCTGGATATCAGTTATCAGAGCTGAAACAACAGTTCCATTTTGAAAAATACCAATACTGCTGGAAATTTGGTCTTCCACAGAATAAATTCATTCCTATCACTCATCCAGTTTTCAAGCCAGGTGTCAAGTTGGTTTGTCCCTTTGATGACTTGACACCTTTACTGATATGGTACATCATCAACACAGAGGATATCTGGGCAAAAGCCTGCTCTGTTTTCTCAGGCCTCAAAAGTAACATGTCTACATCTTCAGATGACTATGAGCTATTTCCCACCCAATTCTGGCCCAATCTTACACCAGAGGATCACACACAGTTCAATGAGGTCCTGCACCTTTTACCAACTCAAGCTGCAGTGCATGAATGCAATACCCGATGTCTAGGAGGAACTGGAAGGCCTGTGGTTCAATGTCAGGCTAAACATAACAGTCCTGCTGCCAAAAAGGCTTCAGATGAAGATGCTGATGGACTGGAGCCTATGATTTGGGTTATCAGGAGATATATTTGGGATTGTAGGGTAGGGTGGTGGGGGAAGGGGAGTAGGGTGGTGGGGGAAGGGGAGTAGGGTGGTGGGGGAAGGGGAGTAGGGTGGTGGGGGAAGGGGAGTAGGGTGGTGGGGGAAGGGGAGTAGGGTGGTGGGGGAAGGGGAGTAGGGTGGTGGGGGAAGGGGAGTAGGGTGGTGGGGGAAGGGGAGTAGGGTGGTGGGGGAAGGGGAGTAGGGTGGTGGGGATTGTGAGAGAGAATGGTAGAGTGTGATCACATGACATTGTAATGTAGATGATGCGTGTAATGTATTGGATCACTGCACAACATCTCCACTACTGCTGTATGACAGGAATTGTATGGGGAGGACTGTACACAGAAATGCAACATGAGTATTGTAGCAATTCTCCTGAGGACTCATACTGTTGTGCGAGCATGTGTATATGGGCCAGTTCTTCATCGAAGTGGTGGACATAGAAACAGATTTGCACTGGTATGCATGGGCCAGGTCTTCCTCAAAGTTGTGGACAGAGAAACAGATTTGCGCTGGGTGCAGTATGCATGTCCAGTTCTTCCTCGAAGTTGTGGACAGAGAAACAGATTTGCACTGGGTGCAGTATGCATGTCCAGTTCTTCCAAGAAGTTGTGGAGAGAGAAGCAGATTTGTACTGGGTGCAGTATGCATGTCCAGTTCTTCATAGAAGTTGAGGAGAGAGCAGCAGATTTACCCTGGGTGCAATATGCATGTCCAGTTCTTCTTAGACATTGTGGACAGAGAAACAGATTTGCACTGGGTGCAGTATGCATGTCCAGTTCTTCCTCGAAGTTGTGGACAGAGAAACAGATTTGCACTGGGTGCATGGTCCAGTTCTTCCTCAAAGTTGTGGAGAGACAAGCAGATTTGTACTGGGTGCAGTATGCATATCCAGGTCGTCTTAGAAGTTGTCGACACAGAGACAGATTTGCACTGGGTGCAGTATGCATGTCCAGGTCATCTTAGAAGTTGTGACTGAGAACCAGATTTGTTCTGGGTGCAGTATGCATGTCCAGTTTGTCTTAGAAGTTGTGGACAGAGAAATAGATTTGCACTGGGTGCAGTATAGTTGTGGACGCCCAAGAAAATTTGCTGTGGTAGGGGATGCATTGTCCAGTTCCTCATGGAGGTTGTGGATGCCCAAGTAAATTTGCTGTGGTAGGGGATGTGTTGTCCAGTTCCTCATGGAGGTTGTGGACAAATGAGTAATTTGCAGCAGGTACATTGTGCATTGTGCTGTTCCTCATTGTTGCACCAGAGTTGGTGGATACCCCAGTAAATTTGCAGTGGGTATGGTATGCATCATCCAGTTCTTCATTGAAGTTCTGGACAGACAAATAGATTTGCACTGGGTATGGCATGCATGTCCAGTTCTATCCATATTGCGCTTCAGACAATGAGAGTTCTCTGGTCACCCAGACCTGGGTGATCTGCATGTTTTGGCTGTTTTGGACGTGTTCCTGACTACTTTTTGATGCCAAAAAGTGACTGGGCTATTTTGAGGACTATTTCTGTTTGTTTGGGTTGCTTACATTTCTTTGCATCTGCTTGAAGCTTTATGGAATCCTGTTGGATTCCTGCATTGATCATTGGGTGATGATCACCCAGGCGTCGGGTGATCTGTAGTCTTTCCCGCAGTATAATCTGGGGGTGATCGGGGTCAGCACAGGGTGATTCCCCCCACATGTGATTCCCCCCACATGTGATTCCATTTTTGGTGGAAATCCAAGTTCCTTGTGGTTTGTTTGTTTGGAACAAATATGAAACATTTCACAACTTGGATCGGCAGGGGTGTGTGGGAGTGTGTTGCGATTGTATCGACGAGGGGATTCTAATGGGGGGGTATGGACATGAAATGGATTTTTTCCGCTTGGCTGTCACAAGGACTTTTGATGGCCATTGGGAGATGTTTATAGTTATGCTAGGTCATCTGACTCACTCATGGGAAAGTCTCGGTGTAACCATGTTAGGCTCAGTTAGGGTTGCTTTGGCAGCCAAAGGCCACATTAGTGTTTGGCTTAGCTGCTTAGGGTCAGAACGTTCAATGATCCCCCCTTGGGGGGTTGGGGGGGGCATTGTCTCGTGGAGTGGCCATATAAATATATATGAGGACTTTTATTTGTTATGCTTATCACCGGACAATTTCACTTGTGATGACAGAACATCAACAACAACATGTATGGCACATACAGTACTCACCGCATAATTTCACTGGTGAGGACAGAATATCAAGGACAGCATGTCCAGTACTCACCACATAATTTCACTTTTAATGACAGAACATCAATGACAACATGTACTCACCACATAATTTGAATTGTGAGAACAGAACGTCAATGACAGCATGTACAGTACTCACTGTATAACTTCACTGGTGAGGACAGAACGTCAATGATGGCATGTACAGTGCTCACTGCATAATTTCACTTGTGAGGACAGAACGTCAAGGATGGCATGTACAGTACGCACCACATAATTTCACTTGTAATGACAGAACATCAACAACAACATGGACAGCACATACAGTACTCACCGCATAATTCCACTTTTGAGGACAGAACGACAACGACAACATGTACCCACTGCATAATTTGAATTGTGAGAATGGAACATCAATGACAGCATGTACAGTACTCACTGTATAATTTCACTGGTGAGGACAGAACGTCAACGATGGCATGTTCAGTACTCACCACATAATTTCACTTGTAATGACAGAACATCAATGACAACATGTACTCACCGCATAATTTGAATTGTGAGAACAGAACGTCAACGACAGCATGTACAGTACTCACTGTATCATTTCACTGGTGAGGACCGAACGTCCACGACGACATGTACAATACTCACCACATAATTTCCCTTGTGAGGACAGAACATCAACGACAACATGTACTCACTGCATAATTTGAATTGTGAGAACAGAACGTCAACGACAGCATGTACAGTACTCACTGTATAATTTCACTGGTGAGGACAGAACATCAACGATGGCATGTACAGTACTTACCACATAATTTCAATTGTGAGGACAGAATGTCAACGACGGCATGTACAGTACTCACTGCATAATTTCACTTGTGAGGACAGAACGTCAAGGATGGCATGTGCAGTACTCAACACATAATGTCACTTGTAATGACAGAACGTCAACAACAACATGTACTCACCGCATAATTTGAATTGTGAGAACAGAACGTCAACGACAGCATGTACAGTACTCACTGTATAATTTCACTGGTGAGGACAGAACATCAACGACGGCATGTACAGTACTCACTGCATAATTTCACTTGTTACTCACCACATAATTTGAATTGTGAGAACAGAATGTCAATGACAGCATGTACAGTACTTACTGTATAATTTCACTGGTGAGGACACGTGGTAAGCTTGAGGTAAGAGGGGTTTGTGATTCCCCATGGATTAGGCGCCTTGCCAATGAGATCAATGACGAATTGACACCAGAGTTGGGAAAGGAAAGTATTGATTGCAGGATGTTCGTCAGCAGGAGGAGGGGTCTCACGATTGTCTATATCCAAGCCATCATCCTGCATAGGAGGGGGGAGCATATGACCCTGAGATTGTAGGTCGAATAGAGTTGGTTTGGGCTGGCCAGTGAAGTTGATATATGTCGGCATCCTTCCTTTATTTGTAGAGCGCTTACCAGCAAGCACATCCCTGGGGATAATGCCTGACTTCTGATACATTGCCTGGACCTGGTCCAACGTCATGCCGTCAAACCAAAACTTGAAAGCTGGTTCTGTAAGGAGGGTTCCACCGATGCGTAGGCGAGGAACAACTTCCCCAACCATTATACGATGGAAAAAGATGCAGCCATAGGGTATATAAGGAACCCAGCCATGAGAGCGGCGGTGATTGTTGGGTTCTCCATCTTCATCTCCATCTCCCTCCTCCTCCTCCTCCTCCTCCTCCTCCTCCTCCTGCCAATCTGCCTGCCTGGATGTGTTATATGCGAGAACATCAGTATTCAGGCCCTCAGCCTCCGATAACGGAAGAGCTGCATCCATGAGTCGTCTTGCTGCTGGTCCATCTTCAGGGTGAGCATGTAATCCATTCAGCAACCACACACACGCTGCAGTCAATGTGAGCGATTCAGGAATGAGTCGACTATGGGTTGCACCACCAGCTTGGTGGGAGAGAGCTTTGCTGATCGCCAGCAGCCTCATCATGCAGAAAGACCTATGGGAATAAATAAATCAATATAAAGGGTAACATTGAAGAAAAAAAGACTTACCACCACTCCTGACGGGTAAACGAACAAAGACAGTCCTTTAATGTATCAGGGTCAAACTGCATTAGGACTTCTGTGGCGAATCTATAAGGTACCCGGACCTCGAGATGTGCATTTGAAGAGTTAGCAGTACGTGCCTCTTCATAGATACTGTGGATGCCTTTGATAGTTTTTGTTGGATGATCCACGCCCATAGCCTCTTTGATGGTGATAAATTTTGCATGGTGCCTACCTTCAGGGTGGTAAATGATAGACTTATCGGTTGTGTATGCCTGGATGTACACAGCCTCATACTCCCCTCGAGCATGGACACCAGGAACAGCACAAAAGCCACTAATGGCAGTAAGATGGCTGACAGGATCTCTTGAATATTTGGATGAATTAATATCGGAAATCCTCTCGGCGTTCTGATCCGAAATGCACAATGCCTGCTGGACTACCTGGTAATGGGTGGCTGTAGTCCATTGAAGGCATTCCTCCTGATCACTACTGATATTGATACCGACGTCGATGTACCAGTCTCCAACCTCTGGGACTTCATAAGAGAGCTGTGCACTCTGGACAAAATCGTAAAGGTAGTATTCTGCAGATTCGACATCTACCTGATGGTAAGTCCTATGTTTTGTGCCTCAGATGGTGTGCAGAATGAAGAAGTCGTGCGCCCATGCAATGTCATTATCTGCAATGAGGGGGTTCAAATCCAGTTCCATGTGAATACGGTTGGCGAGGTGGTCAACAACGTTGCTGGGAATGAGCTTCATACCCCAGGCAAAGCCTCCTCTTGTCTTCTTCGCTCTAAACTGCTCTGTTGAATAGTTGGCTGGCCATTCTGAGGTGATGCTTTGGGCAAGTAAAGTCGCGATCACGGGACGAAAGCCATTTTCGTACCAGAAGGCTCACTCGCGTTCAGTCAAATGGTAGGCGCTTGATCGCTGGGAACGTTCGGGCGACCACAGTGCAGGGAAAAATATATGTAAGTGGTGGCGCATGCCGAATGTGCCAAACTCAAAATTTGGGATCTTGTGGTAGTCAACTAGTTTCTCCTCCTATAGCACAAATACTTGGTTAGATAAAAGATTCAATTATAAGTTGGACTCCAGAAACTCACACCTCAATAAGTAACAGGGTGCTTGAGATGAATACTTGTCTTCAGAGCAAAAGTATCATGTGGAACGACATATACAGAGATCGGGCAGTTGACCATGACTTTGTTGGCAATGCCAAGGAGGGAGTCATAGTCCCGGGAGATCAAAAGAGAGTGGTCAACTTCAATGACGTTCTGAATAGCATCGACAAAGGCCTGCTTCGGATGTCCATCGTCATCGATGTATTCACCGGTAAGGACAAAGTGTATGTAGTTGTCATCTGTTTCATCATTTTCATGAAAGCCATAAGCATGGTCAACGAATTCATGCAGGCTGTGGGTTATGACTGGGTGGTTGTTGAAGAGATCGGCCATAGGAGATAGCGTGTGGATAATTGACAAAGAGTGAATTTTCAATGAAAGTTTTATATTCTGACTGTGTACGAAGAACTAAAGAAACAATAATTTGCGCTTGAATAATGATCCGTCCTTCCACCAGGGGAGGACAAAGGGATAGCAGCACACAGCAATTCCGGTAAATGAAAAGGAGATAGATATCAGGGCCGCACAATGTGGAGGACTTCGAGAAAAAAAATTGCAGACATCCAAGAGGAACGGGCATTGCTGGAGGAGGATGCTAAGCACCGTATAAGGAGTCTTGAAGGTCGAGAGGATTGGGGATAGCCAGTCAGGGACATAGAACATGTTCATATTGGGGACTACTCCCTAACAGTACTCGTCGTTGCCATTACTGATGAAGAAGACCTGCACAGAACTACTTCCATGCAGGTTGCATGGTAGGTGAGGGTTGCATGGTAGGTGAGGGTTATCCAGGAAGGAGAAAGCAACGCGCTGTTCATCTTTGACGAACAGCCATGATCAGGTGGTCGGAGTGGCTGTGCTAAATCCTCTCGACATTGTTCAGCATTTTCCAAAAATAGCTCAACTCATCTCCACCATGTCTGTTTGTCAAAGACAAACAGCACGTTGCTTTCTCCTTCCTGGATAACCCTCACCTACCATGCAACCCTCACCTACCATGCAACCCTCACCTACCATGCAACCCTCACCTACCATGCAACCTGCATGGAAGTAGTTCCGTGCAGGTCTTCTTCATCAGTAATGGCAACGATGAGTTCTGTTAGGGAGTAGTCCCCAATATGAATGTGTTCTATGTCCCTGACTGGCTATCCCCAATCCTCTCGACCTTCAAGACTCCTTATGTGGTGCTCCTAGTTTGCCCTCCCACAATGTCCCGCTCTCCTTGGACTGCTGCAATTTTTTTTCAAAGTTTCCCATGTTGGGCCCTGGCACGTTCTGCGGCCCTGCTATCTCCTTTCCATTTACCGGAATTTCTGGATCTTTCTCTGCACGTTGTATGACCCTTATCTCGTTGTCTTCCCCTGGACGTCTGTGATTTCCTTCTCAATGCACCCACATTGAACAGACGGCTTGGTATTCAAGCACAAATTATCGCTCTAGAACTCATGTAAAACACGTTCCACCCCCAATTCCAAATCAGTCATTCCTTTTGTTGTGGCCATCACCTCACCCCTGGTTGAAGAGAGCCTACATTAATTCCACCGTAAACTATTCCAATTTTTATATGTATTTTTTTCTCCTCTATATAAACCATATCTGTACTGTGTCGTGTCTTATAACAAACCCCAGATTTTACCTCGAAAGACAAGCTCGCATTAGAAGCCCTCATCCCCCCTCTGCTATGCCTAGTCACACTCCTTCCAGTGCCTTGATAAAACTTTTCTTGTTTGACGGCACTCCCTGGCAGTGGCCTGCCTGGCAGGAGCGTACTGGCATCCTCCATGGCCTCTTTCTGGACGACGACTCCAAACTGCCGAAAGGCTGGACTCGTAAGGATGCTGTGGACATTCAGTCCTACTTCTGAGCATATCATCTTCTTCCGAACAAAGACAAGAAGCTTGCCTTTGCAATCAACGCGAAGGGTGCTTCGGCCTATCCAGGACGTGAGTTCTGAAACAATTTCATCGTGAGAAAATGGGATTCATGGGGTGTTCATACTGTCATCATTGCTGAGCTCAAAGAGTGGGATATCCACCCCCTCAATATTCCTATCTCTGAGAACAACATCGATGCGCCATGGCCTTCCTCCAATAACTATCTTCCTATGATCCTGGACTCTCTCACGCTAAAGTTGTTCAGCGAAGAGGCCTTTCCAAATGGCAGCCTCGTCTTGAGACCAGCACTGCGGGAAGCGTTTTGAATTATTCCACAGAGGTCCTGGAATACAATTCACATTCAGGTAAATGCAATGAAGAACCATCCAATTGAGATTGAGGCTGCAGCCCTAGCTGCATTCAAAGGTAAGCCGATCCTGTTTCGCCCTTTATTTTTTTTCTTACTGATTGTAGATCTTGAGACTGGCAAAGTAACTAAGACGAAAGTCTCGCATGCCATCTGTAACATTGCCAAGTGGAGGGACACTGACGAGCTCTCCATACCGTCGATAACATACAGAAGGCCCAGGATATGCTTGCTGAGCTTCAGGTAATCCTAGAGGGTTTGGGAGCAAAGATCAAAAAGCAAGTAGCTGTGAAAAGTATGTGGATTATTTCCATTAATCTTCCTCTTTGACAAGTCATATACCTAGGTCCCTCCAAGGTAAACCCTGCTGCCCTGCAGCAGTTAGCTACTGAAGAAGACGTCAGTGATGTGCTCAACCTCTACCACAAGTACTTTGACAAGGATATGGAGAATGAAGAGGAGCCACCAATATCCGATGCTCTATCCAAAAAACAGACGCTCAATGATTGTGGCGGCAATTTTGGCATGGAAGAAGAGGCAAAGATGACCCCTGTATCCTTGGCCATGTCGTTGGGCTATAGGACAGGCCTACCTCCATCATTCAACACCATCCGTGATAGATTGGGGTTGACCCCCTGGGACAACCCTAATTTGTTCTCCTATAAGAATTCTGATGCTCTACCTGATAATCTTTCCAAGTTATGCCTTCATTGGCACCAGCTGGCTGGCAATCATTCTATCATATGATCCATCCTTTCCAAAGACCCAGACTCCTCATGCATCCTTGGAATCCTTGTTGCAGATGAGGTCGGCCTTGGGAAAACAGCGCAAGCAATTGGAGTGATTGCGTTTTTCATGCAGGCCATCTTCTTACAGCAGACCAAGAGAAAGTGCCCAAGAATCCTATGTAAGCGCATCTCACCATCTCTATATCATTGACCCACACTCATCCAGCCTTATTCCAGTGGAACGGCCTTTTCTTGGCGACAAAGATAAGTTCCCGTCATTACTGCACCTCATCGTTTGTCCTGGTACCCTCATGGCACAGTGGATGAGCGAACTGAAGGTCTTCTTACAACCCAAATCCGTGGACATCTTCGTCTATGACAGCCAAACCGATGGTGACAACTTCTGGAGTACCTCAGGACCCATGCATCTTTCCAAGCATCAACCACACAACCAAATCATCATTGTCTCGCATGCGATGCGTAGAGCTTTTTCAAAATTCAGTGTTACTCACCATGTAGTATCGCAGGCTTTGTTCAAAGAAATGAACAATAACTTCCGTATATCCAAGAAGATCAGGAAAGATGCTCAGCCTTGGGACTTGCCAACTGCCAAAGGGTCCTTAGAGCACACCCTCTTCGGACACTCCTTTCTCACTGCCATCATTGATGAGGCACACTACATGTGCAACCCAGGCAACAAGCATTCCAGCACCTTGAAACTCCTTGAGCAAGCCACAGTGCAGCTAATTATGACTGCCACTCCTCTGTACACATCTTCGAAGGTGAGTCAGTGATGTAAATATGGAATTGTAACAATGCACAATATCCTTTCATACTTCTAGGATATTGCAGCAATGGGTTGTCTTGTTGGTAAATCCCATTTTTTCACAGAGGCTGCATTCTCTCAGGAGAAGAATGATGCTACTTCAGTTTGGAGAGCAAAGAAGCTTGATGATGATAGAGAAAGTCTACTTGCTGAGCAAGTGCAGGCTGTAAAGCGCCTGCAGAGCCATCTCAAGGGCCATTTCCTCTGCACTTAGGCATAGTAACATTGACCAAGAGAGAGACTGACATCATTCAGACCCGAGCCGCCGCTGCCAAAGCAGCATAAGTACAACACCATCCCCTTTCTCCCCTCATTTCTCACCCTGTCCATAGTCTTGAAGTGGCTAGTGACATATCAAAGATCCAAACGAAAGTAAGCTGCTGCTTGTGTAATATGGTCTGGTCTAACAAATGTCTTGTAGAAGTTTTACCTTGAATACTGCACAGCTGTCGGATATGCGAAGGAAGACTCTACTGCAATTTGGTCATCCTTCCGGACGCTCAAGGAATGGATGCCAGTCAAGAGCACAAAGATGGACATCTGTGCACAACTCTGCACACATTACCTTACCCACGACAAGGTGGACGACGTATCCTTTGAGGATGGGCAGCCTGTCTTCCCAAAGATTTTGGGTGTTACGGGGCAACCGCTTCAGAAGACATGCCGTATCATTGTCTTCCAGGAATTCTCTTCCATGTCGCAACTTCTTCAAAATGCATGTATCTCATCCTTCACTTCATTCATATGCCTGACACTATCTTTTCAGGTTCTCCGCCTCTATGGGGTCCAGAGCATTGCCATCAATGGCAAGATCCGCATTGAAAAGCGAGACCAGCTAATAAGGGAGTTCTACAACCCTAAGAATCCCATCAGAGTCCTCATTTTCTCGAGCATCAGGTTGGCTGGGCTTAACCTTTCTTTGTCCGATATGGTTATATTCTTCGTGAGTATCACCATTCCACATTGCCAAACTAACGTTCATCTGTATTAATCACAAATCTGCAGGACCAGCCATGGTCGGCTCAGGACGAACGACAGATACATGGATGAGCGCACTGTCAACCCCAGAAGAAAATTGTCAAAGTAATCCACCTACTTGCAAATGATTCAGCTGACCTTCTGATGAATGCCATGGCACGAGGCAAACATGATAGGTTTGATGCCTTTGTCAATAAGGAACTCAGAGAAGGTTAGTCCACAAATTTGTCCTTACTACCATAGGAATTCAAACCGATTTTTTTAGAGTTTGAAAAGCTGCTAAAGGGCTATATTCTGGATGTCCATAATGACACGAAGCCTGACCCACCGTGCAACAAGCCAAAAAAGCATAAAAAGCCTATCGTTGTTGTCGATGATGAATTACCCTTTGTCAGCGAGCCCGATACATCCATATTCCCGTCAGACCCCGATACCTCTCACTTCCAATCAGAACCAGATATAGGTACTTCGGATGGAGAGAGGTTCAGTGATGCGCCAACTTCAAATATGTAGTATGGCCATCACCCTGAAGGTAAACCTTACGTGCCACATGTGGAGGGAAAATGCTTATTTATTGCTTGTGCAGAGGAGATGGAATTAGACGAGATAGGGGAGAAGGCCCAAAGAGTATCCACAACCAAATGCTGGAGGTCACCCGAGATTGTCAATGAAGGTGGAGAAGGTAACAAAGATGAAGAAGGTACCTTCCTCAACCCATTCAAGGTGGCGTACTACTGACAACATTCATACAGAACTCGTCATCCTGAATCCCCTGGTTGCTTATGGAAGCTCTGAGGAAGAGAGCCCTCCACCAAAATGTTCCAGACAAGGAATGATCAGGGCTGAAGGCCATGCTCAAATAATGGCTGTACACGTCCACCTACAGCAGCAGCCCATTACTTGTAAGTCTTCCAACCTAGAATCACCAGGAATGATGTTTTGTACAGCTTCTTTGGTAGACCCAGAAAAGGACTCGGAAATGATTGGGAAGAATGACACTGCATCAAAGTCATCCCGTAAGTCTTTCAATTGATATCAAAATACTTAGAATTTAACCAACCCGGCGCTGTTACAGCTATTCCACATGCCTCATCAAGCCACGTTGGAGAGAAAAACAAGGTTAAGACATCTGCGTCATCGACAAACACTCTACCTCGGCAATTCCTCGTCTCTTCAGAAGAACAAAGTAAGTCGAGCATAGTTTTGCTTTGCAATCAGTTGTTACAGGGTACTAGCAGCAAGAAGCTCGGGATTGCCTAATGAATCAACATCCAAGAAGACAAGACCAAATCCCTTTGCTAGTAAACCCATGCCCATGCCCAAACCCAATCCCTTTGCCCGCCCACCCATGCAACATGAGGCTCCCAGTCATCAACCAGGATGATTGGAGAACATTTCTGTTCCACCTAAGTCTGCTCTTAAGGGTAAATGTGTAAAAAAGTCCAAGGCCTGAGCTGATCGGATTGACGCTTTGTACATACAGTCTTTTACATTGAGTTACTCGTATGTTCATATTTTTTATTAGCCTTTGAACCATATAATTCATTTACTTTATGGCGGCATGGTGGTTGGTTATGATGCTGGGGTCATTCACCTTGTCAATGGTCTACTGTCCTCCATTCCCATGGTTCATCATCATCCCCTGACCCCGCCAAGCAACTACTCATCCTACTCCATGGTTTCTTGTCTAATACATCATGTGTGCCATAACAGGACTATCCTATGATCTGTCGTAGTAGGGATACATCGACCTGTGATGTTCCACCTGTTTGCACAAAGAAGTGTTTGTGAAAACACCAACTGTCTGAAGTATGGGCTCTCCTGACCACTCTGTCTCCCACAGATCTGCCATCACTGCCACCTGCAATTCATTAACATAATACTGGGGATTCCCGGCCATATTGAGGCATAGGCCTATGTCCATTCACACAATATCGTTTTTACTTGCAGGAATCGTGTGGCGTTTAGCTTCCAATATTCGGAGAGCCTTAAGTGTAGCAACTACAAATGCATGGAGGTCATTGATACCCTGCTTCTTTTCATCCCGGGTGAGTGAAGTATTCGAGCCTATGTCTAATTTCCAGGTATTTGAAGGACCCCTATAAATTAAGTGAAAAATGAAACTGCCTTCATAGATAAGGGAAGCTTACATGTTTCTCCATTTTGACAGTGGGACAGGTGTTGTAAGGATAGTGCATTTCCAAATAGAGCTGCCAAACCCTTCGGTATGAGAATACCATTTTTGAATAATCTCCCCTTCCATGCCACACCATATGCGCAGTTCACCTGCTGACACGACCAGGGGGTTATACTCCTGATAGAACCAGGTAGCAATTCCATCATGTTGTGGAGGCAGAGAGCCAATTGTAAATGGTTTGACATGGCGGCACCCCCACGAGTACGATCTTGAGGGAGTCAAGCAAGTATGGATATGGCAAATATAAAGACATACCTTTTTGCAACCCAAGTACCGTCAGTTGGAACCAAATTTTGTACGGCTGGTCTTGCTGTGTGGGTAACCTCTTTTGCAATGTAATCTAGATCACGCTCCAGCTGCCATTTTTTGGTGTGAAAGTCTTGCTCCCAAAGCGGTGGCCATATGGGGACGAGCTTCGCCAGGTCGTTAAGGTTACAACAAATGTTCATCCATTCTAGTTGTGACCTGACAATTAAAACGGTCAGTTTTCCAGTGGTTTAAATGATTGAACAATTGCGCACACTGTTTGCATGGAAAAATCAAGAACAATGACATCATAAGATTGGAACCAGACAAAGTTGTGGTCATTGACATGGCTGGTGAAGTCTTTGAATGTAAGTAGTTCGCCAGATGACCCTTGGTTTCTCTTCAAGATGTATGTTGCAACCAAAACCTAGAATTGTTTTTGGTAATGTCATTGATGTACTGAAATTGGGACTTACCCACGAAAGTACTGACACAGAAGGTAAGCAGAAGAAACAAATCCTCAGGGCATACGTCGAGGATCCATAGACTTTGTAACCTGTGGAATAATAGACGACTATGAACTCACCGCTACTACTAGCAACGACTTTGAAAACTGTCAAAGATGATGGCCAAGAGCTTAGAGTTGAGGCCTTGGAGATTAGGGTTACCAGGGAAAGACGACTACAAACTCAACGCTACTACTAGCAGCAACTTTGTAGTTGTCAGAGATGGAGTTGATGCTGAAGAACGTAAGAAAATTCCGGCGACTATAACTTTTGAGTGTGTGGCTGTGTTAAATTCGCGGCTCAAATGGCTCAAACTGGTCCACCTTGTCGTGGGTAAGGTAATGTGTGCAGAGTTGTGCACAGATGTCCATCTTCATGCTCTTGACTGGCATCCATTCCTTGAGCATCCGGAAGGATGGCCAAATTGCAGGAGAGTCTTCCTTCGCATATCCAACAATGGCAGCTGGAGCGTGATCTAGATTACATTGCAAAAGAGGTTACCCACACAGCAAGACCAGCCGTACAAAATTTGGTTCCAACTGACGGTACTTGGGTTGCAAAAAGGTATGTCTTTATATTTGCCATATCCATACTTGCTTGACTCCCTCAAGATCGTACTCGTGGGGGTGCCGCCATGTCAAACCATTTACAATTGGCTCTCTGCCTCCACAACATGATGGAATTGCTACCTGGTTCTATCAGGAGTATAACCCCCTGGTCGTGTCAGCAGGTGAACTGCGCATATGGTGTGGCATGGAAGGGGAGATTATTCAAAAATGGTATTCTCATACCGAAGGGTTTGGCAGCTCTATTTGGAAATGCACTATCCTTACAACACCTGTCCCACTGTCAAAATGGAGAAACATGTAAGCTTCCCTTATCTATGAAGGCAGTTTCATTTTTCACTTAATTTATAGGGGTCCTTCAAATACCTGGAAATTAGACATAGGCTCGAATACTTCACTCACCCGGGATGAAAAGAAGCAGGGTATCAATGACCTCCATGCATTTGTAGTTGCTACACTTAAGGCTCTCCGAATATTGGAAGCTAAACGCCACACGATTCCTGCAAGTAAAAACGATATTGTGTGAATGGACATAGGCCTATGCCTCAATATGGCCGGGAATCCCCAGTATTATGTTAATGAATTGCAGGTGGCAGTGATGGCAGATCTGTGGGAGACAGAGTGGTCAGGAGAGCCCATACTTCAGACAGTTGGTGTTTTCACAAACACTTCTTTGTGCAAACAGGTGGAACATCACAGGTCGATGTATCCCTACTACGACAGATCATAGGATAGTCCTGTTATGGCACACATGATGTATTAGACAAGAAACCATGGAGTAGGATGAGTAGTTGCTTGGCGGGGTCAGGGGATGATGATGAACCATGGGAATGGAGGACAGTAGACCATTGACAAGGTGAATGACCCCAGCATCATAACCAACCACCATGCCGCCATAAAGTAAATGAATTATATGGTTCAAAGGCTAATAAAAAATATGAACATACGAGTAACTCAATGTAAAAGACTGTATGTACAAAGCGTCAATCCGATCAGCTCAGGCCTTGGACTTTTTTACACATTTACCCTTAAGAGCAGACTTAGGTGGAACAGAAATGTTCTCCAATCATCCTGGTTGATGACTGGGAGCCTCATGTTGCATGGGTGGGCGGGCAAAGGGATTGGGTTTGGGCATGGGCATGGGTTTACTAGCAAAGGGATTTGGTCTTGTCTTCTTGGATGTTGATTCATTAGGCAATCCCGAGCTTCTTGCTGCTAGTACCCTGTAACAACTGATTGCAAAGCAAAACTATGCTCGACTTACTTTGTTCTTCTGAAGAGACGAGGAATTGCCGAGGTAGAGTGTTTGTCGATGACGCAGATGTCTTAACCTTGTTTTTCTCTCCAACGTGGCTTGATGAGGCATGTGGAATAGCTGTAACAGCGCCGGGTTGGTTAAATTCTAAGTATTTTGATATCAATTGAAAGACTTACGGGATGACTTTGATGCAGTGTCATTCTTCCCAATCATTTCCGAGTCCTTTTCTGGGTCTACCAAAGAAGCTGTACAAAACATCATTCCTGGTGATTCTAGGTTGGAAGACTTACAAGTAATGGGCTGCTGCTGTAGGTGGACGTGTACAGCCATTATTTGAGCATGGCCTTCAGCCCTGATCATTCCTTGTCTGGAACATTTTGGTGGAGGGCTCTCTTCCTCAGAGCTTCCATAAGCAACCAGGGGATTCAGGATGACGAGTTCTGTATGAATGTTGTCAGTAGTACGCCACCTTGAATGGGTTGAGGAAGGTACCTTCTTCATCTTTGTTACCTTCTCCACCTTCATTGACAATCTCGGGTGACCTCCAGCATTTGGTTGTGGATACTCTTTGGGCCTTCTCCCCTATCTCGTCTAATTCCATCTCCTCTGCACAAGCAATAAATAAGCATTTTCCCTCCACATGTGGCACGTAAGGTTTACCTTCAGGGTGATGGCCATACTACATATTTGAAGTTGGCGCATCACTGAACCTCTCTCCATCCGAAGTACCTATATCTGGTTCTGATTGGAAGTGAGAGGTATCGGGGTCTGACGGGAATATGGATGTATCGGGCTCGCTGACAAAGGGTAATTCATCATCGACAACAACGATAGGCTTTTTATGCTTTTTTGGCTTGTTGCACGGTGGGTCAGGCTTCGTGTCATTATGGACATCCAGAATATAGCCCTTTAGCAGCTTTTCAAACTCTAAAAAAATCGGTTTGAATTCCTATGGTAGTAAGGACAAATTTGTGGACTAACCTTCTCTGAGTTCCTTATTGACAAAGGCATCAAACCTATCATGTTTGCCTCGTGCCATGGCATTCATCAGAAGGTCAGCTGAATCATTTGCAAGTAGGTGGATTACTTTGACAATTTTCTTCTGGGGTTGACAGTGCGCTCATCCATGTATCTGTCGTTCGTCCTGAGCCGACCATGGCTGGTCCTGCAGATTTGTGATTAATACAGATGAACGTTAGTTTGGCAATGTGGAATGGTGATACTCACGAAGAATATAACCATATCGGACAAAGAAAGGTTAAGCCCAGCCAACCTGATGCTCGAGAAAATGAGGACTCTGATGGGATTCTTAGGGTTGTAGAACTCCCTTATTAGCTGGTCTCGCTTTTCAATGCGGATCTTGCCATTGATGGCAATGCTCTGGACCCCATAGAGGCGGAGAACCTGAAAAGATAGTGTCAGGCATATGAATGAAGTGAAGGATGAGATACATGCATTTTGAAGAAGTTGCGACATGGAAGAGAATTCCTGGAAGACAATGATACGGCATGTCTTCTGAAGCGGTTGCCCCGTAACACCCAAAATCTTTGGGAAGACAGGCTGCCCATCCTCAAAGGATACGTCGTCCACCTTGTCGTGGGTAAGGTAATGTGTGCAGAGTTGTGCACAGATGTCCATCTTTGTGCTCTTGACTGGCATCCATTCCTTGAGCGTCCGGAAGGATGACCAAATTGCAGTAGAGTCTTCCTTCGCATATCCGACAGCTGTGCAGTATTCAAGGTAAAACTTCTACAAGACATTTGTTAGACCAGACCATATTACACAAGCAGCAGCTTACTTTCGTTTGGATCTTTGATATGTCACTAGCCACTTCAAGACTATGGACAGGGTGAGAAATGAGGGGAGAAAGGGGATGGTGTTGTACTTATGCTGCTT